>JACM01011242.1:0-31193 GCA_000787095.1 Periophthalmodon schlosseri
CCCCCCCCCCCCCCCGCCGCTCCCGCCCTCTGGAGTAACTCCCACAATCCATCAGGATCTGGACTCAGTGCAGCTCCTTCAAATCACAACTGAAAACTCCCCTGTTCAGTCTGACTTTCCCCCCGTGATCTACACCGTTATTTTCTACTGTTTCTTTTTGTTCGTGAAATGTCTCTGAATGTCCAAAAAAGTCAGAGGTGTTATTATTTTTAATATAACATTTTTAGCCAAAACACTGATGAAAATAAAAGCAAGTTTTTTTGTTTGTTTTTTTCATTTTGGTTGGAAAAACTTGCATCCTTACTATGAGCAGGCTCGCATTTCCACAAACCTGACTCTTATTTGGCCTGGAGGAGGGCTTCATCCTGCCTGTTTCCATGGAAATGTTGTTCCTTCTGCTATAATCTTCACTTTTCAGCCAAATATAGCTAAAAATAAAAGCATGTTTATTCCACTGAAAAAGACACAAAAACATGCATCATTACTCTGAGTGGGCTCGCTTCTCCACAAACCTGACACTTGTTTGGCTTTGTTTCCATGGAAATGTTGGTCCTGTGGCTATAATATTCCACTGTGTGACATAAAACCTTTCTAACTCCTTGGGGAATGTTCCGAAGTATCGTTTTAAATTTCTGTTTCCATGGAATCACGCAGAATGTTCCACGCTGTACCTTTAACTTTTGTGTAAAGCCTGTAATTCTCTGGTATTTGTTGAAACATACAAATCTGGAAAATTAATGACAAAAATAGATGGAATGTCATGATATTTGGGTAATATTTTCAGATCAGACAGAGGAATCAGCTCCAGACTCTGAAACTGTCTGTAGATTTGAATAATTTTACTAGAAATTTGAAAAATTACATTTTAAATCATCAAATGTGTCGACATCAGTCTGTTTCATTTGTTCTGTTCTGTTTTTACTGTAAAAACCTGCACATAATGATTTTTTATATTGGTTTGGACTGAAGGAAACATCATGTACTGGACATGGGGACATTTTATTGTATTTTACTGCTGATGTTAACGATGAACTGATCTTATAATGTCATTGTAATGAAATGTGTATTTTAATGTGTGTTCAGCTGCTCAGGGACCTGCACATGGAAAGTGGCAGTAGCTAAATCTGGTACAAATCATCTTTTCTTTTGTAAGATTAATGAATTTGTTCACGGTCCCTGACAAAGAAGAAAGAAAGAAAGGTTTTATTAATGGAAACAACAGTTAAGGGACTGTCAACTAAAATAAATGTGGGAAAAAAACGAAGAAATGAATGCGTCAGTGGGTGAAGGGAGTAATCCACAGGTGCTTTGCTGTGGATGTGAACAAAACATAATAAAAACTGATTTGACTGACCTGCCAATGTTACCAAAACTGTGCGTGCAGCAAAGTAAAGATCCAAGGCCTTTCCTCGCTGCTGCACACGCACATGGATTTGGTAACACAACAGTGAATCACAATCTGATTTTAATACAGAATGTGAGAAGGAAACAGCGACGGCGACAAAACGGAACAGGAACAACTCAGGGACAACTCAAATCAGCCATTTATGACCACTGCAAACGAGAGAACCACAGTATGGACTGGGATGGAGACATAGATTGGATATATAAATGGACATAGCTAACACGCTAGCCGCCGCGTTCCAAATAGGAAGTGATCATGGGCGCACTTCTGGCTCCATCGACTCTGACTCCAATTCACTTTATATTAGAAAACCATCACCTCTCTCTCTGTAACTGCTGCTGCCAGACTCGTCATTTTGGTCTTAAATGTTCGTATTAACCCTCTACATGATCCTGGGGTTTTTATTTCACTATTGTGTCTGTAAATCAAGATATGAACATTAATAACAGACAAAGCAGGCGCCTTCTTTCTCCGAGGTCGCTCCCGCTAGCGTTAGCAACAGGTTTGCAGAATAAAACACTTTAGTAGAGAGTTTGCATCTGTAATGAGGCACAGAAGTTATTAATTCAACCTTTTACAGCTCAAATCTAATTGTAGAACAGGAAAAAAAAAAAGTTTCCCACTAGTACAAAGAAAATGTACGATAAATATTGACCCCCAAAAATGTGTATTCCATCTAACATATATTTAATGATAAGTCCATATAGTGTTTATCATGACAGACCTAAACAGGAGCAACGCAAATCAGCCATTTTGGATCATTGTAAAATGGAGAACCACATTATGGACTGGGGCGGAGCAAACATCACTAAGGATCCAACTGAAATACAGAAATGTACCTACGGGACTTTAAAACGGGATGAGGGGCCTTTTTACTCTCACACACCTGGGATACTGTCCTGAAGAAGTCGGACTGCAGATGGCGCTGTCGTCCTGCCTCCACCGGTAGGAAGACAGCGCCAAAACCTGTTTAAATCAGCTGACCGGACACGTCACAGCGACATCACGTGACCACATGAGGCGCTAGTGAGCAGTTCAAACTGTCAGGGATGAAAACAAACTAAACCTGGGTTTGAAAAAAGAATCTATAAAAAAAAATAAATGAAAAAATAAATAATCAACGAAACCCCAAATAAACCTCATTGGACTGTTTTTAATACCTATCTTTCGGCCAAAACTGATCGTGCGCTTCAAGCCTCCTCCTTTCTACTGTGATCCATATAAATCTTTAAAATCTTGATAAAAATAACAATTCAACGAATAAAAATTTGGACAACCAAGACTCCTTTCGAATAAATGACTAAAAGTTGGAGTTGGGAGATATATATCAAAAAATAGATAATATGGCAATAGGCTCAGTGAACTGTAGCACGCTAGCTAGCTCACTGTGTCTCGAAGCTAACAGTCACTTTTATTAAAATCTGAAAACATAAAATGAACAACCTTTTAACAGTCAAATTAATTAAAATAAAGACTACCCAATTATTTAAAAATATAGAATACTTCAGTTTGTGGTGTTGTTTTAATATTTATTATGCCTCAAAATTAGCATTAGCGTTAGCATTGAGACACAAACATGTCTCTCTCTAAACACAGAAGTGTCTCTGGTGAAGTCTTCATTTTATTTATGTAGTGTTTAACATGTTGTCAGTGACATCCACCTGCACCTCCCTGTCCACTGTCTGACCCTGACCCCCTGACCTCTGACCCCTGACCCCTAACCCACCCGCAGCTCCCTGTCCACTGCCTCATCTTTAAACACCCGCAGCCCCTGTCCACTGCCTCATCTTTAAATATTTTAGCGTGACTCGGCAAAAACCTCACAGAGATAAAACTGGACAGGAAGTAGTGACGCTAACAGTGAGGTTGAGGGCGTTGTTGTGCACAGACCCTATTGTTTCGGAGATTTGCAAAATTAGAACATGACTTTATAGAGTTTATTGTCTATAATTAAAACTATTAAAATGTCCTTGAAAAGTGACAAAAACTTCTAAGCTCCAAATTATATTTCTGCCCTTTTAATTTTATATTCCAGTCACATTTTGTTCTATAAACTTGAACTTCAACCAAAACATTTACAGACACACGTTAGCACATCCCTGAAGCATTGTTCAAATATTGTCTGAATATTGGGGTCAAGATAATGCAAAAGAAACGGGTTGATCAAAAGTTTACTGTCTAATTAATGTGCTGCCTTAGCTCTACATTTTATTTATTTATTTTTGCATTAAATAGACACATTAAGATGCAGTCACTCTGTTTTATCTTGAAAACTCATAAAATTGTGCCTTATTGTTGTAATTAAACTGTTGTTATTAAAGGGCCCATATTACACTGTTTTCTGATCTATGTTATAATGTTGTTTCCTCATCACAAACAGACCTGGAGTTGTGTTTTGTTTCATTCACACATGTTTGAGTAACACTTTATTATTAGTCTGTCTATGTCTCCAAAGCTCAAAACGCTCTGTTCCACCTTGTGATGTCATGAAGTGGTAGTTTTCAAGTTAACAGCTCCTTTTCACCTTTAGTTCAGTAGAGATGGACAATTCCAGGTCTGAAATGATCCAAATGATTCTAGTGAAGGTGTGTGGAGTTTAAAAACACAGCGGAGCACTTCCTGTATTACCACACGATGACATCACAAGGTGGAACAGAGTGTTTTCAGTTTGAGTGAAGAGCTCCTAAATCTGCAGGGTTTGTGTGTTAAACATGTGTGAATGAAACAAAACACAACTCGGGGTCTGTTTGTGAGGAGGAAACAACAGAACGGATCAGAAAATAGTGTAACGTGGGGCGTTAAAAATCACAAGAGTCCATTTTGTGTAATATAGAACGTGGGGCGTTAAAAATCAAAAGAGTACATTTTGTGTAATATAGGACCTTTAAAAAGACCATCCTATAAAAGTACAGGTCTTAGATTGGCCTACTCCAAATAATGCAGTAGGCTCACGCACAGGCTGTAGGTTAGCGTCATTCGGGCCATGCGCACAAAATGACTTCGCCAAAAGCCAACTCATAACAGCGTGTTTTAGTCCCGTCACTCTGCGCGTCTGTGTATAACTTAACCCTATGTTTTTACGCATTTATTTTGAGGTTTTAAAGATGCTATAGCAATGACAGTGAGCGAGTCATTGTCTCCGTTTCTGGCGATGGCGAATCTGGACAGAGAGAATTGGCTCCTGCTTTATTCGTGCGTTTGTTTTCTTATTTTGTGTTCTGGAAAAACACCGCGATCATAAATTTATCCACACAACAGCTGGTTTTTGGTTTAACGTTTCATTGCATAGGCCACTTTCCATTTGAAGCCAACTGGAAAACGGAAGTCAAGCGGGCGAGCAAAAACTACGAGCCTATTTTTCTCCAAACTGCGCGCAAAGAGGCAACTGTAACTATTTTTAGTCCGTGCGCAACACAACGAACGTCATTTTGGCACCAGAAAACGCAGTATGTAGCCTACAGTCTCCATTAAATCAGACAATATATATTTTTAAAGTTTCTGTTTATTTTGACGCAAACGTTCCACCCGCAGACTGGCCGCCATTATCAGAGACAAAGGCGTAGTCATGTTTTTTCTGCGTGTCTTTAACCAGCAGTGAACCAAACTCATCCTCATTTGTGTCACTGGTGCCTGTTTACTTCCTTAATTATGTGCCGCTCTGATTTCACGCGACATTCTTTATTCAAAATAACTTTCTGTTGATAAAAATGTTTTTGAACTCATGAAAAAACAAGTGGGCGATAATACCCTGCGCATGGAGCGTGCGCATTGGCTGCTGGAGCGATACCGCCATAAACGCGTGACGTCAGAGCCCGTGCGCGGATGTGTGTGTGGAGCGGAGTGCTTCACGGGGTGAGAATGGATCTGTGACCGAAAAGGTGGAGGAACAACTACAGCCACCGAAGCAGGAAGAGTCAGCGCTTTGTGATCGATGCGCGAACAGCCGGGACGTTTGTGCGCAAACTTGCCAAGTTCTGGTGCCGGCGCGTGGACTGAGCTCGAGGCGGGACTAGCCAAAGAAACCCTCGGGATGGTGGACTCCCGCTTCCCTCGCGCGAACGGCCCGGGAATCACGCGCCATTGAAGGGGGTGAATGTGCATGCGCTTTAGCTCGTGGCGTGCACGATCCGTGGCGTGGCTCTCGGCCTCCATTTGCCAGTTTGTGTTTACGTTCGAGGTTTTCGTCGAGGTTTCTCCGCGGCGGCGGCGCGTGCAACAGTTTGGATTTTTACTCCGGACCTGAACATTTCCCGGAGCTGGCTGCGCACGAGGCTCCAGCTGAGTCCGGGCGCGAGGCGTCCGAGCAACCTGCAACTTTTCCAACTTGGTGAGAAGAGGCCTCCTCCTCGTCGCGTGAGTGCACTTCGAGCGTTTATCACTGTCCGCGATGATGATGTTTGTGGCATGTTTTGGGTGAACGTAAAACGTACGTGTCACAGTATTTGTAGAGTTACAGGAGAAGGCTCGATAGCCGTGGCTAACTGCAATTATTAATCAATAATAAGCCGCTGCTTCCTCTGGTGTGACCGTAGAAAGGGCAGGGGCCGGACAATGCAGGAGACGAGGACACGCAGGTCCGTGTCATCTGAGAGCGCGCATAGAAACGGGCCCTTTCTGCTCCCAGCCTCCTGTGTCTGTGTGTGTGTGGGAGATATATTTGGATTTTTTTGTAAATTTGCGTAAACATTTGTCAACATAAACAGCACAACGTGAAGTCCGAGGCCTATCGCACGCACGGCGCGCTCCTGCTGCTGCTCTGTTAAAGCGTCTCCCCGATTCATGACGAAGCCAAAGTCCTTTTAACCTCACGGAGAATATATTTAATAAGTAAAAACGCCCCGAGCATTTTAAACATATTAAACATATTAAACATTACCATTGTGTTAATCAATACAGAAGATATGAGAACCCCGTATTAGGGAGTTTGTGCTCGTATAGATTTAATATCGTTCTTTTCAGCATCTGGGAGATTAAATTTAAGACTTATCAGACAAACTGTTGATAAATACACTACAATGACTCTTTACTGACCAGACATAGACTAAAAAGTGGTGTTTTGTGGTGGAGGTCTGCTGCTTTTCTCCATGGAGATGCTGTTGCTTTGGCCTGAATGTTCCACAGTATGGCATTAAACCTGCATTTATTCAGTTTTCTATCTTTTTGTTTTTTATTTAACCAATGCTTAGTCCTGGAGCGTCACCTGCTTGTCTCCATGGTGATAGATCGACAGACTATACTGCCATACTGCGGAACGCCCCGAGCAAAAACAAAACAATAACGATCAGACCTTCTGCTAGAAATGTTACGTAGTGCGCCTTTAAATTGCGTTTTGTAACTAACGGTGCTATTACATTGTTATTTCTAGGTCTTACATGAAGCTCAAACAGCAGCGATGCCTACGACCGACTCCAGTGAGGACGCAGACGTGAGCTTAACCTGTAATTTCCCCCCCAAACTCCAATTATCTTTAACCGTTTTTGAGAACAGAGCGGCTTCAATGGCCACTACAGACCGCGGCAAAGCCCTGTCCTCGCCGGCGGAGGCGAGCCCGGCCAAAGCCCCGCCCACGTCGCCCGCCCCGTCCGACGACAGCGCGGAAACGAGTCCCTCTACGTCGCACATCGCATCTGCCGCGGACTCTCTGCCGTGTATCCGGTCGAGTTTTACCGAAATGGAGGAAGAAGCGACCTCCTTTGTGTCTGCGGCCCCCTCTGCGCCTTTCGGGGATTCCGGAGAAACGGACTATCCCAATAGGCTGACGTTTAAAGGCGTCACCGTCACTTTGGAAAGCAGCCGGATTTGGAATGATTTTCACAGATGCGGAACGGAAATGATTTTGACCAAACAGGGACGACACATGTTCCCTTACTGTCGCTACCGGATTTCAGGTTTGGACCCGGAGCGAAAGTACAGCATGGTTTTGTCCGTCCCTCCGGCCGACTCGTACAAGTACAAGTGGTCCGGGAAAAATTGGGAAGTTTCGGGACAAGCGGATCATTTGACACAGGGTTTAATCCGTGCGTTTGCGCATCACTACTCGCCGTGCGCCGGCTCGGAGTGGATGAGAGTTTTAGTATCGTTTAAGAAGCTTAAAGTGACGAACAACGGGAACGATCAGGAAGGCAATATCATTTTACACTCTATGCACCGGTATATTCCCAGACTTCACATCATTCCCGTTCCGGATCGCCTCGTCCCGACCGCTGATAAACCCGTGGTGATGGGGCCGGAGAGCATGACTTTTACCTTCCCGCAGACAGAATTCATGGCGGTGACCACGTACCAGAATTTCAAAATTACGCAGATGAAAATTCGCTACAACCCGTTCGCAAAGGGATTCAGAGAAGACGGACACAACCCGAGACTCCAAAGAATTCCCAGGACTGTGGAGTTTGTGAGTGTGCAGACCGAAGGAGCCAGTGCAACGGCGCAGAAGGAGGACCTCAGGTGAGGGCTTAAAGGTTTTTTAACACAAAATAATGTATATTTTTAAATTGTCGTGACATTAAAGGCGCTGTACCTGATTTTGAATCTGTCTTAAAAACGTGAAAAACAGAACTAGCTCATTTTAAACGGTTTGCAGTGGTCCAGAGTTATTCCTCACTTACCTTATGCATATTGAACATCGCAATCACAACTTTCATAGACCAGTGCGGAGTTTTGCCTTGACGGGAAAGCTATCGACATCTAGCATGCTATCGTGCACTTCCTGATTATCAGACAAATACTTGTAAAGTTAAATAAAACAAGTGCAGTGCAGTAAAGTATCTGCCACTACAGGGCCTTGAAAATTACATACATATTTGCATTTTTCATTCATTTTAATTTTTCATTTATTTATTTCGAGCACAAGGACAAGGTCACTTAATGCACATGTCACAATTTTTTTTCTTATTTAAGCTCGAAAAGGAGTAGGAAGAAGAAAACTTTTTAAATCCCACCCCTTCATTTAAAAACATGAATTTTCATATTGTCTTACACATCTGTTTGGGTAAGGGGTATATATTTTTTGACAATCCAGATATTAATAATGCAAAATTGGTACAGAAAACGATGACTAATTACTAAAAAGACAGGTGTTGATTCTGAGAAATAAAAACAAACGTATAAATAGGAAGTTGAGCTTCTCCTGAACAGTTTGAGAACAGTTTGTCTTTATTGTCTCTGTTAAAGGGCCATATTCCGTCATTTTCTGATCTGTTCTAATGTTGTTTCCTCGTCACAAACAGACCTGGAGCTGTGTTTTGTTTCATTCACACATGTTTAACACACAAATCTTCCATATTTAGACCTGAGATCTGCAGAAAACACTCTGTTCCACCTTGTGATGTCATGTGGTAATACAGGAAGTGTTTTTAAACTCGCCTTCACCAGAATCATTTTGGATGATTTCAGACCTGGAATTGCCAATCTCTACTGAACTAAAGGTAAAAGGAGCTGTTCACTTGAAAACTATCGCTTCATGACATCACAAGGTGGAACAGAGCATTTTGAGCTTTGGAGATGTAGACAGACTAATAATAAAGTGTTACTCAAACATGTGTGAATGAGACAAAACACAACTCCAGGTCTGTTTTTGAGGAGGGAACAGCGTTAGAACATGACATAAACCTCACAAGAGTCCATTTTGTGTAATAGAGGACCTTTTAAGATGTTATTTCTTTGTTTGGGATGTTCCACAGTACGGCATTAAACGTATCCATCTTGCATTTATTCAATTACAGGTGTTTTTATTGCTCAAAAATCCCCAAATTGAAAAACAAGCTTTGTTGCTGAGAGCGGGATCACCTCTCCATAGATCTGACCTGTAACGTGGCTCGCTCGTCTTCATGGAGATGGATATATTTACTGACCGTGAAACCTCCAGGCAAAGCATTAACATCTCCGTAGAGACAAGGAAATAGCAGAACCTCTAAACCTTTAAAGGTGCAGTTTCGTACCTTTAAATGTCAGGCCCATTCCTCAGTATTGAAATCGACCCTGAGATGTTTTTCCTTTCATATCGCAGACAGAATTGGCAGTTTCTGAAGTTTCCAGTGAAGTTGTGGAGTGACAGTAGCAGCGTCTCTTCTTCTTCTATTGTCTTCTCAGTTTCACAAAGTGTGAAAAAACTGCCGAACGCCCCCCTCTGTCCTATTTACGCTTTCATTCATTCACACACATTCAGTTGTAGGCTGCAGTAGAGCATCATGGTTGCCAAGTCCGCTTCTTTATAGCAACTTTGAGCTTCTTTGCTTTCACGTCATAAAAGAGGTGGTTTTGGTGGTGTTTTTTTCTTTTTTTCACCAGTAGATGGCAGACGTGAGACCTGTTCCCCCCTCGCCTCACCTGGCCCCTCCCCTCTCACCGCCCCTCACCTGGCCGTTTTTCAGATTCCCCTGTGCTCTCTGCTCTTCTTCTGTCAGTCCAACGCTGGCCCACTATCAGACAGCAGTAACGTAGACAGCCTCTAGTGGTGACATGTGAGAATACAACTGAGCCAGGTCTGCCAATCTGATAACAGAAGGTAGCTTCAAAGCAGTTACTGATTTGCTAATAAAAATATGTGGGTCTCATTAGCGTCTCACTTTTTTCAAAGACCGGGTCGCTCGTCGCTCTCTGAAAATCTTTCAAACCGACAGGAAACTTTGTCCTGGCGCTGGAAAACAGTTGTCAGAACGTTCCGAAACACCTGCGTAAAACTGGGACAGGCCGTAGCTCCCGATCCGACTTCTTTCCCTGGAGCTGAGCACATCGTCTGTAATCACTATATCATCTTACCTTTCAATGTACGGAAGCTGGAACAGTATATTTTCGGGGAACTCACTGTATTGCAACATAAATCTGTATATTATTAACTGTAGCTGCCTCCATCTGTATAAATACTTACTGGCCTATAGAATGCTGTGATGTCATCTTAATGCCAGCAGTAAGTACCGTATTTTCTGGAGTGTAAGTCGCACCAGCCAAAAAATGCATAATAATGAAGAAAAAAACATATTTCACATATAAATCGCATCTGAGTATAAGTCTCACCCCCGGACAAACTGAAAAAAAGTGCGACTTATAGTCCGGAAAATACGGTAAAAAGTACCGCTTTTGTTACTGAAACCAGGTATCATTTCAGTACCAGACACTCATCAGCCCTACGGTCTTCCCTTCTCTCTCTCTTCCCTTCCACCCTCTGATCTGTCGTTCATTCTTTTATTCGAGCAGCTTAAGAACCAATGCTGAACATAATTTTGAAAGAAAATACAAGAAAGAAGTAATGGTTTGTTGATAAACTATCTATAAGTGGCGCGATAAGATTTGAGCTGTGGAGGGGTAAACTGGTCCCTTTTATAGCTAAATATTGGTAAATTCTGCATTATTTTAGTTTCAAGTCGTCAAGTTTTAGGTCGTCCAACTGCAGAATGAATGAGATATAAAAAAAAATGAGTTTTTTATATTTAATACAATTGAACAAATACAAAACAGATACATGGATTTCCTCACTGTCAAGTTTTATATTTTCAACTGTCTGTGTTAGGGATGGGACAATAAACAATATCGTTTATCGGGATAAGAAGGGTCGACGGTAATCGTTCGTGGGACATTTTATATAAAGGGATGGGACAATAAACAATGATATCGTTTATCGGGATACGAAGGGTCGACAGTAATCGTTTGTGGGACATTTTATATAATCGTGATAATTGCTAACAAAGATAATTGCCATTGTATCACCAGAATGTACAGAAAAAAACGGACTTATCCATAGGGGAGTCGACGGGGGGGGGGGGCAAAGAGGTCTGTTGTCCCGGGGTTAAGGGCTCCAGAATTAGACTCTCTTCCTATTAATTTGTATTAGAAGGGGGCCCGTGTGAGACTTCTTGCCCCTGGCCCCCAAATTTCAGTTGACGGCCCTGCTCATCCAGAATATTCTCCGCTAGATCGTAGTTGTCTTCACTGTTAACAAAGCACAAGACTATAACAGTTCTTTAAACATGGAACTTATTCATAAGATTAAAATTATAATTCTCCATATCCATAACATTTTAAACTGTCGGCAACTTTAATATTTATCATGACATAATCGTTAATTGCAGTTATTTTGGCCATGATAATTCTGACCCCAAATTTCAATATCGTCCCATGCCAACTGTGTATGAAAACTCAAAACATCATAGTTACTTCTGCAGTGCTTCAACAGGGGGCGCTAAATACAGGTACATTTTCTCTTTTGAGTACATACACTGTAGGTACTGTGCTCTTAAAGCTCCACTATGTCACTTTTCTGGTTGGGTGTTCGCCAACTGCTTGTCGTCATGGAGAGTTTATTGCGCTGCCTGAAATGTTCCACAGTAGGGCTTTAGTAGGACGTTTCTGTCTGCTATATATTCAATTGCAGGTGTTTTATTGCAATGAAAAACACGCTTTCTTACTGTGAGTGGGCTCGCCTCTCCGCTGATCTGACCTGGAACTTGGGCTTGTGGCATCACCGGCTTGTTTAAAGGGGCCGTATTACGCGGTTTTCTGATCTGTTATAATGTTGTTTCCTCAATGTTGAACTCAGCCTAAATATGCAGGATTTGTGTGTTATTCTCTCAAGCAGAAAACACTCTCTTCCACCTTGTGATGTCATGTGGTAATACAGGAAGTGCTCCACTGTGTTTTTAAACTCCACACACCTTCACTAGAATCATTTGGATGATTTCAGCCCTGGAATTTCCAATCTCTACTCAAAATAAAGAGAAAAAGGAGCTGTTAACTTGAAAATTACCACCACATGACATCACAAGGTGGAACAGAGCATTTTGAGCTTTGGAGATGTAGACAGACTAATAATAAAGTGTTACTCAAACATGTGTGAATGAGACAAAACACAACTCCAGGTCTGTTTTTGAGGCGGTAACAACATTAGAACGTGACTTAAACCTCACGAGAGTCAGTTTTGCGTAATATAGGACCTTTAATGCTATACTGTGGAACATTCCAGGCTGGGCAATAGCATCTCCATAGAGACAAGCAGGTGGCAGGTCCTTCACCAAAAAACTTGCATAGTGCATCTTTTAACTGTTTTTTTTCTGAATGTTTTGTCTTGCAGTTTGAAAGAGGAGCCCAAAAACCCAAAGCCGATCGTCCTAAAGCCCATAATGTCTCCATATTCCCCCGATGCTAAATCGTACATCCACTGCCGGGGCAAACACGCCCTCGGAAACCTTATCGTGGTCCAGAGTCCCTCAGAGGAGCCGTTAAAGAAGAATTGCGCCATCAACCTCACTCCTCCCATGAATCTCTGTATATCTGTGACCCCCAAACCCCAAAACGTAAGACCCTCGTCCAACCCCAAACTACTGTCCAAGTACAAGAAGAAGAAGTACAAGTACAAGTATAAGAACTGGGGCTTATCGCAGAGACAGAGCTGGAGGAGAGAGACCGCCTCCCACCCGGAACCCCCCAGCCCCCCGCCCACTGTCGCTACGCAACCAGAGCTGGACGATGTGGAGGGCCTGCTGTTTGTGTCATTTACATCCAAGGTAAAGCTCCGCAAATAAACCGTAAAACACCAGTAGGTCACTAAGGCTGTGTTTACACTTGTTCTGGTTTGGACCTGGTTTAGTTCAGGTTTGGTCCTGGTTGGATCCTGGTTTATTCTAGGTTTGGTCCTGATTGGATCCTGGTTTAGTCCTGATGTAGATAGGGCTGTGTTCCAAGTATTTTTGGGGGCCTAAATTTAAGCTATTTACTTACTTACTTTATTTACAGGTAAAGCTCCGCAAATAAACCATAACACACGAGCAGGTCACTCAGGCTGTGTTTACACTTGGCTGTGTTTGGACCTGGTTGGATCCTGGTTTAGTCCTGACTTGGTCCTGGTTTGGTCCTGGCTCAGTCCTGGCTCAGTCCTGGCTCAGTCCTGGCTCAGTCCTGGCTCAGTCCTGGCTCAGTCCTGGCTCTGGGCACCAGCAGGAGGCCGGTCCCTGAAGTCCTCAAAGTGCGAGATGGTTCATACGGCACTAACATAAGACCACAAAGCAGGACATTGATGTTCATAAATCCCATTTTATGTATTTTTTTCAGTTCCTTAACTTTTTTTAGTTAGTTGAGGTCCCCTCTAACTGCTCCCTGAGTTGGATGTTTACTTGGTTTGGTGGTTTAGTCAAACGGATTTACTCCAACATTAGGACACTACAAAAATACAAGGTTCACTTCAATGATGATTTTTGTTTTACTAGAAGAAAAACCCCAAACTTGTAGTGGGGGGTTTGCTACCTGCTTGTCTCATTTAAGATATTATTGCTTTGCTTGGGATGTTTCGCAGTACGGCATCTTGTATTTATTCAGTTACAGGTGTTTTTATTGCTCTAAAATCCCCAAATTGAAAAACAAGCCTTGTTGCTGAGAGCGGGATCACGTCTCCAAAGATCTGACCTGTAACTTGTCTCGCGCGTCTTCATGGAGATGGGTATGTTTAACGGCAAACTGTGGAACATTCCAGGCAAAGCAATAACACTCCCCAGAGAGACGAGGAAATGGCAGACCGTCCGCCAGTAAAGTTCCGTAGTGCAACTTTAAATATCGAGCCCATTTTTGCATCGTGATAACACTAAGATCAGCCACTTCATGTCGCAGATTTACTCAAAGGTTTGAAATAAAAGTTCACCTCAGTGATTATGATTTTTATGATTATTATTGTTCCTTACGAGTTCCTTAAAATGTGAGTTCGTACAGTATTTATTGTGCAAACGTCTCTAGAAACTTGCTAGCAAAAAAACAAAAAACAAACGCTAATTCCTTCCATTGACTCTTTAGGCTGCTCTGGACAGTCACATCGGGGACCAGCCGGTCAAAACGGAAGCACAAGATTCTCCAGTTTCACAAACCCCAGTGCAGCCAAATCAACCCAGTAAGCCATATTTATTTGGAAGAACGTGGTGTGTTTTTAAAATAATTAACTTTATTTAAACATTAGCTGAAACAGGGGCTTCGGAGACTGAAGAGAAGTTACTCGGTTTGGAAGCACAACTGCTACAAGACCTGCAGCTTCTGAAACACAGACAGACCATCCACCCCGTCCTGCAGGAGGGTGAGTCTTAATAACTCATGGTTATTTAAAGCCACGGTATGGAACTTTTTAGCCAAAGTATGGACTAAATAATAATTTCATTTTGGTTGTTTATTGCGTTGAAAGACTTGCGGTCAGCGGGCTTGCGCCTCCACAAACATGACTCGTTTTTGGCCTGGAGGAGGGCCTGCTCCTGCTTGTTTCCATGGAAGTGTTGTTCCTTGTAGGGCTGGGCAAAAAAATCATTAAAACGATTACCGCAATTTTCGGAATATAAGTCGCACCAGCCAAAAAAATGCATAATAATGAAGATAAAAACATATTTCACATATAAATCGCATCTGAGTATAAGTCGCACCCCTGGCCAAAATATGAAAAAAAGTGCGACTTATAGTCCGGAAAATACGGTAATAGAATTTGAAGTTCAAATAGATTTTTATTTTCCCCTGTTTCTTGCATTGGAAATTGCTCCTGTGACTGCAGTGACCAGCCTGTCTTGCATTTTCAGAGCCGAGTTTAGCACAGAGCCACGTACAGAGCCACAGAGGGGGGCGTGTTTAATGAAATAGTTTGTTTTATCTCGTATCATAAAAGATTCTCCCAAATGGCCAATAGGTTAAATATGATCACAGAATAGTCTCTTCAGTTTTGACCATTTTCTGTAGTTTGCAGAACATTTTAGTAGAGATGGGGGGAAAAAAATCGAAAATCAAATCAAAACGGGGAAAAAAATTGAAAATCAAATCAAAAATCGATTCAGCAATTTTATTTTCAGGCAAAATCACCCAGCCCTAGTTCCTTGGGTTATAACATTCCACAGTATGACATAAAACATGTCTCATCTCCTCGGAGAACGTTCTGAAAAAATGGTTTAAACTTTCCATTTCCTTGAATCATGCAGGTGATGTGAAAGCTCCAGAAAGTTGCATACTGTACCTTTAAACCACAAACAGCTTTATAATATAAACTCATATCTTTAAATTATAGATGCTAAATATGATGCTAAAAGTCTTATATTTACTGTTGGAAAAATCTGGGCCCGTAGTTCTATTGTTTTAACGTGTACATGCTCATAACTGTGAATTGGCTATGTTTATAATTAATATCGCACATTACAACATTACAAAGTATAACCGAAACGTTTTCTCTCTCAGTGGGTTTGAAGTTGAGCTCCTTGGACCCCACTCACCCCATTGACCTGCAGTACCTCGGGGTCCAGCTGCCTCTGCCTCCTAAAATAACCAGCGTAATGACAGGAGGTGAGTTCACTATTACACAGGTTTTGCTATAGGAGTGTGTTATAAGAAGCAAACAAGCAGAATTTATTTACGTAGCACCTTTCACAGACCAGGAAGTCACAAAGTGCTTCACCGAAAGAAGTTAAAAATAAAAATAACACACAGTTGCATCAATATGATGGTCACAGCAGCTCCTAAAAACTAATGGACCTTAAAACACGTGAGCGTTTTGAGTTGGCTTTTGAAGGGATCAGCAGACTCCAGTGAAGGCAACGAGAGCGGGAGAACGTTCCAGAGTCTGGGAGCGACGGCCTGGAAGGAGCGGTCTCCGAGTGCGAGGAGCTATGAGCAAGTTCTGATCCGGAGACCTCAAAGAGCGAGAGGGGCATAGGGTTGGATCATAGACTGTGTATATAAATGGACATAGCTAATGCTCTAGCTGCCGCGTTCCAGATAGGAAGTAATCATGGGCGCGGTTCCGGCTCCATTGACTCTGGCTCCGATTCACACCCCTCTCTCTGTAACTGCTGCTGTCAGACTCGTCATTTTGGTCTTAAAATGTTCGTATTAACCCACTCTACATGATCCTGGTGTTTTTATTTCGCTAATTTGTTCGTCATTCAAGATTTTAACCTTAATAACGGACAAATCAGGTTCTTTCTTTCCTCGAGGTCGCTCCCGCTAGCGTTAGCAACAGCCTTGATTGACAAAGTTGCTAAGCGCCCGCTCTCTGCTAAACTAGCGGTGCAGGGGGCAGGGGCGTTACTTTCAGCAGCCCCGCTCCGGATTGGCTCTTTGGTTGCTATGATACTCGCGGTCGGAAATCCAAATATGGAACTGTGCTCCAAATTAACCCCTGTAACTGCTCTGGCCTCGATGAGCTTCATTTGACTGGAGCCGAACGCTGTGGGTGACGTCACACTCGCTCAGTTCACGTCTTTATACAGTACGTGGGTCGGGTCAGATCGTTGATGTAGGAAGCAGCCTGACCGTGCAAAGCTCTGAAAGTCGGCACCAAAATTAGTATCACGAGAATCACTATCGACTTATCGTTCAATAGAAGAAAGCTGGAACAATATATTTTGGGGCTCAGTATTTATCGTGTGTACGTTTTCTTTGTATTAGTGGGGAGATTTTTGCCATTTTTATGTAATAACCGTAGACTGTGTAAAGAAGTGGACTAAGTGAGTGTGACGTCACCCACGGCGTTTGGCTCCGGTCAAATGAAGCTCATCGAGGCCAGAGCAGTTATGGCGGGGAACTTGGAGGCGAGGTGCATATTTTAGCCAAATGAAGCTCACCGAGGCGAACAGTTATAGGGGTGAACTTGGAGTCGAGTTCCATATTTGGAATTCCGACCACGAGTATCATAGCAACCAAAGAGCCAATCTGGAGCGAGGCTGTTGAAAGGTAACGCCCTTCCCGCCCGCACCGCTGGTTTAGCAGAGAGCAGGTGCTTAGCAACGCTGTCAATCAAACTTGTTGTTAACGTTAGCAGAAGTGACCACAAGGAAAGAAGTTGCCTGATTTTTATTAAGTTATTAATGTTCATATCTTGATTTACAGACACAATAGTGAAATAAAAATACGAGGATCATGTAGAGGGTTAATACGAACATTTTACGACCAAAATGACGAGTCTGACAGCAGCAGTTACAGAGAGAGGGGACACGGTTTTTCAGTAGAAAGTGAATTGGAGCCGGAAGCGCGACCATGATCACTTCCTGTTTGGAACGCGGCGACTAGCAGGTTAGCTATGTCCATTTATATACACAGTCTATGGTAATAACTTAAGATTTGAGCTGTAGAGAGATGAATAAATAACTTAAATAACTTAACTGTAGCTAATTCTCCTGGTTTGTGTTAGCGGGATAAAGCAGTTTTAGTTTTATCGTTTATCACGATATTTCTCTGTAGCGATATATCGTTCTTCAAAATGTGTTACCGTGGCACGTTTATTTATAAGGCTGTAATGTGACTGTGCTGTTTTGACAGATGTGGGATTCCCATTTATCTCCAGAACGGGAAAAACCAGTGACTTCACCAAAATCAAAGGATGGAGGAACAAGTTTGTGAAGAACGACACGTTGGCTCCAACTGATGGTGAGAGCCTACTGCGTTCATACAGTGTTCTCGTGTTTGTGATGTTATTTTTATTATTATTATTTTGATTTGTAGATATTGTGGTGTAATTGGATAAATATAGCAGAAAATTGACTTGGTGAGCGCTAATTTTAGAGTTAGTTTTAATAAGACTATTAAAATGATCTGATTTCTTTCTGATCACGGTTCCTCTGATCACTCAGATCAGCATTTGCAGTTTATTTATTTTATTTACGTGATCTTAACCCTTGGCGCCCTTTAAATTAATCACACCTGTCGTCCTTCGTCACAAAATGTACACAGAAAAAGAACACCATTATACTTCTGCCCATAGACTGTATATATGAATGGACATAGCTAACCCGCTAGCCGCCGCCAAACAGGAAGTGATCATGTGCGCACTTCCGGCTCCATCGGCTCCAATTCACTTTCTATTGAAAAACCGTGGCCCCTCTCTCTGTAACTGCTGCTGTCAGACTCGTCATTTTGGTCTTAAATGTTCATATTAACCCTCTACATGATCCTGGGGTTTTTATTTCGCTATTGTCTCCGTAAATCAAGATATGAACATTAAAAACAGACAAATCAGGCGCCTTCTTTCCCCGAGGTCACTCCCGCTAGCGTTAGCAACAGGTTTGATTCACAGCGTTACCTTCAATATAATCTTCCTCCCCTTTCTCACTGAAACACAGTACTGTAGTTTGTATTGCTTTAAACCTAGTCA
Source organism: Periophthalmodon schlosseri (assembly GCA_000787095.1). Classification (NCBI taxonomy): domain Eukaryota; kingdom Metazoa; phylum Chordata; class Actinopteri; order Gobiiformes; family Gobiidae; genus Periophthalmodon; species Periophthalmodon schlosseri. The sequence continues at coordinate 18,498 of JACM01011242.1, forward strand.
CACATATTTAATTATTATTATTATTTTTTTTTACTTTTTTAGCAAGTCACGCTGACGGATCCAGCTCCAAAAACCTTTCTGCGTTCTGTAGCAACATGTTGGATGAATATTTGGAAAACGAGGAGCAGCAAATTAGCGAACGTGCCAAAACCCTCTCCTCTCAACCCCAGGGCTCCGTGTCCTACGAGCTGCCCGCAAAGAGCTCCAGTTATGTCAAAACGCTGGACAGTGTCCTCAAGCAGCGCATGCCTCCTCCAGCTAGTGCGAGTGCTAGTGCTAGTGCGAGTGCTAATGCTACTGCTAGTGCTAGTGCTAGTGCTAATGCCAGTGCTAATGCTACTGCTAGTGCTACTGCTAGTGCTAGTGCTAGTGCTAATGCCAGTGCTAATGCTAGTGCTAGTCCACAGTCGTTGAGGACTTCTGGTCAGAACTCGGAGCCTTTGTCGCCGGCTTCTCCAGTCCCCAGTGCTCCCCCTGCTGTTTGTGAAGGCTACACCATCGACCACTCGCTCCAGCCACGTCCTGTCGTTCAGACCATGGCACAAAGGTAAGAAGCTGCGCTAGAGCTTTGAAAATACGCAAATTTTAATAAAGATAATAGTCTAAATCGGATTATTATCAGATTTTGTGAGTTATAACCACAGACTGTGTAAAGAAGTGGACTAAGTGAGTGTGACGTCACCCACAGCGTTCGGCTCCGGTCAAATGAAGCTCATCGAGGCCAGAGCAGTTATAGGGGCCGATTTGGAGCAGAGTTCCATTTTTTGGAATTCCGACCGTGAGTATCACAGCAACCAAAGAGGCAATCCGGAGCGAGGCTGTTGAAGGTAACGCCCCTTCCAGTCCACACCGCTGGTTTAGCAGGGAGCGGGCGCTTAGCAACGCTAGTGGGAGGGACCTCGGGGAAAGAAGGCGCCTGATTTGTCTGTTTTTAATGTTCATATCTTGATTTACGGAGACAATAGCGAAATAAAAACCCCAGGATCATGTAGAGGGTTAATACGAACATTTAAGACCAAAACGACGAGTCTGACAGCAGCAGGTACAGAGAGGGACACAGTTTTTCAATAGAAAGTGAATTGGAGCCAGAGTCGATGAAACCAGAAGCGCGCCCATGATCACTTCCTGTTTGGAACGTGGTGGCTAGCGGGTTAGCTATGTCCATTTATATACAGTCTTTGTAACTAAACACATTTTCGAAGTATTCTTCCCATCACTGTCTATTACCAGAGTGCTGAATACCTGCAGTAAAATGTATTTTGTCGCGAATTCTGTTACAAGGTCCAGTCAGAGTACTGCGCTCTGAATACTTGGAATACTTTTACATTGAGCTGCATTTAAATTATCGTGTCAAAACACGACATAGGAAATGCAGAACAAACAGTGAAACAAACATGAAGCTGTTTGTAATCCTATCACTATTTGGAGAAGTTAAAATCTCACCTGCCTCACCACAACAGCAACGTTTTGTATTTTTTCTCACTGATTCTGTGGAGTTTGAAGTCTAAATTTTATGATCAAGTTCCAACAATGTATTCGTTAGATTTTAGAAAAGTAACTGTACCAGAAGTTACAGAAGATACAGTTACTCAAATGGGCCTGTCACGATGGCACATTTTGAAGTTCGATATATAGACAATAAACGATAATATTGAAACCATAGACTGTATATATAAATGGACATCGCTAAACTGTTAGCCGCTGCGTTTCAAATAGGAAGTGATCATGTGCGCGCTTCCGGCTCCATCGACTCTGGCTCCAATTCACTTTACATTGAAAAATTGTCACCTCTCTCTGTAACTGCTGCTGTCAGACTCGTTATTTCGGTCTTAAAATGTTCGTATTAACCCGCTCTACATGATCCCTGGGGTTTTATTTCGCCATTTTGTTCCTTAATCAAGATATGACCATTAATAACAGACAAATCAGGTGCCTTCTTTCTCCGAGGTCCCTTCCGTTAGCGTTAGCAACAAGCTTGAATGGCAGTGTTACCAAGCGCCTGCTCCCTGCCAAATCGGTCGTGCGGACAGGAAGGGGTGTTACCTTCGACAGCCTGGCTCCGGATTGGCTCGTTGGTTGCTATGATACTCGCGGTCAGAACTCTGCTCCAAATTGGCCCCTATAACTGCTCTGGCCTCGATGAGCTTGACTGGAGCCGAACGCCGTGGGTGACGTCACACTCACTTATTTATACGGTCTGTGGTTGAAACTAATGTATGCCACTGACACAACGACCCTAAAGCAGGATTATCCCCCCAAAAATATTCTAAATGTACAATAAAAAAAGTAAATAAATGGCAGATTGAAACATGTACTTGGTTTGTGTCGATAATGAGTCATACAAGTTATTTATTCAACACTCAAATATTACTGTAGTACAAAAAAATGACAAAGTTCCCCACTAACAACTAGACCTGGATGTTCTGGTAGTCTGGATGTTCTGGTGGACCCGGGTGGTCTGGATGTTCTGGTAGGTCTGGATGTTCTGGTAGGTCTGGATGTTCTGGTAGGTCTGGATGTTCTGGTAGGTCTGGATGTTCTGGTAGGTCTGGATGTTCTGGTAGGTCTGGATGTTCTGGTAGGTCTGGATGTTCTGGTGGACCCGGGTGGTCTGGTGGTCTGGCTGTTCAGATGGTCTGGCTGTTCAGATAGTTCTGGTGGACCTGGATGGTCTGGTGGTCTGGATGTTCTGGTAGACCTGAATGTTCTGGTGGTCTGGATGTTCAAGATGGTCTGATGTTCTGGTGGTCTGGCTGTTCAGATGGTCTGGCTGTTCAGATGGTCTGGCTGTTCAGATAGTCCTGGATGTTCTGGTGGACCTGGATGTTCTGGTGGACCTGGATGTTCTGGTGGTCCGGATGTTCTGGAGGTCTGCTCAGAGCAAAGCCAGCCAAATCTCTTAAGTGGTGGAGCAGCATTGTTTGAAATTCTATGTATGAATCAAACATCTGAATACACAACCAATGTGAACACAGCCAGTGAAAGTTTGGAGTTTGGAGCAGAGTTCAAACTTTGGAGGAAAGAATTTGTCAATGATTAAACATTTGTCATGCTCATGTTTGGGAAGTTTATTTTGAAAGCCATTTGTATTTTTTTTTTATAAAACAAAATAAAATAAAAAAATCAAGATGGATCAGTATGAAGGAAAAAAGGTGAATAATTTTTTTGTCAAATCGTCCAGATCTATGAGAAACTGTAATAACAACCATCACTGTTTTGCTAATCGATAAATATGGCGGTTATTCTGTCTTAGTTCTTTAGTTGTTTTAGTGAATATCTGATTTTATTTATTTTTATTAAATTTGACACAGATCGGCCTGTCACTAAAATCACTATATCGACTTATCAAAGCTGGAACAATGGTCAGTATTTATGTGTGTACTTTTTCTTTGCGCTACTGGGAATTTTTTGGTTATTTTTTTAGCCATACAATGAGATTTAAGCCGTAAAAAGATGAATGAATAACTTGTATGACTCATTACAGATGCAAACCAACGACTAAAGTGTTTCATTCTGTTGTCTCATGATTTTTTAACAATATTGTAGATTTAGAATAGTTTTTGTAGTTTAAATCTGCTCTTGGGGTTTTGTGTCAGTGGCATAAATTAGTTTCAGTTTTATCGTTTATAGTTTATATATACACCAGCGATATATCGAACTTGTGACAGGTCTCGACACAGACAAAGCTAAAGTGTTGCTGTTTGAGGATGTCTCGGGTTTACACATTTCCTGTTTCATTTTAGATATAATTGTTGGTCTGTCTTGAGTCAAACCCTCTTCTCTCACCAATGATTTTTGGACTCTGGTAAATGATTATTCTGTTACTTAACTGATTTAATTGACTGTTTCGATCCAAAAAGTCAAACTGTTGAGTAGGGATGGGACAATAAACAATAATATCGTTTATCGCGATAGAAAGGGTCGACAGTAATCGTTCGTGGCAGATTTTATATAATCTGCCACTAATCGCTCCGGATTGGCTCTTTGGTTGCTATGATACTCGAGGTCGGAATTCCAAATATGGAACTCTGCTCCAAATTGGCCCCTATAACTGCTCCGGCCTCGATGAGCTTCATTTGACTGGAGCCGAACGCTGTGGGTGACGTCACACTCGCTCAGTCCACTTCTTTACACAGTCTATGCTGAAAAATAAATGTCTAATAATTTGTAAGTCACTTTGAGTCACTTGAAGGTGGAAAAGCGCTATGTAAAATGGTTTAAAAGGTTATATTTTTGTAAAAAGAAATCTAATTTAGTACTTAATTTTTATTTGTAAAGGTAACGCCATTATAACCCCCAACCCAACCTAAACCAGTAGGTGTATGTCTGTCTGTACATTTTGTGTTGAAACTTTAATAGCAATATTTGTTCAATAAATGCCAAAAAAACTTAATTTTAAAACAATTTAACCCTTGTTTCACTGTGGTCTAATTACAGTCTCTCTGCTTTCAGGCTGGCCAAGTTTCTACCTGACTTAATTGCCGACCCAGAACCTGAGCCAACCCAACGCCCTCCCATTACAGCGAGAGCGTCCAACGAAACCTCCATGTTCTCCAAGCCTCAGCTCCGACTCCTCGAGATGGAGACCGGGGCGTGGAACCAAGGGCTAAGGAGGACGCAGCTTACACAGGCCAGACTGTCGGTGGCGCTGTCTGCACTTTTAACCAAATGGGTAATTAACTAGTTATATTTTTAAAATTGATAATCCTATTCTTTTTGCTGGTTTGATGTCTGTAACAAGAAGAATTTTCTCTTTGGGGTAAATAAAATAAAAGGCAAGTTTGTTTAAAGGTCTTGTATTACACAAAATTGACTCTTGTGAGGTTTAAGTCATGTTATAATGTTGTTACCTCCTCAAAAACCGACCTGGAGTTGTGTTTTGTTTCACTCACACATGTTTGAGTAACTCTTTATTATTAGTCTGTCTACATCTCCAAAGCTCAAAATGCTCTGTTCCACCTTGTGATGTCATGTGGCGGTAGTTTTCAAGTTAACAGCTCCTTTTGCCTTTAGTTCAGTAGAGTTTGGCAATTCCAAAGCTGAAATGATCCAAATGATTCTAGTGAAGAGGTATGGAGTTTAAAAACACAGCGGAGCACTTCCTGTATTACCACATGACATCACAGAGTGTTTTCAGAGCTGAGCCGATATCTGATCCATCAAAATGTTCTATATCGGCGCCGATACCAGTATCGTATCGGTGTGTTGCTAATTTTTGTATTAGTTTCAGTTCAGATTTCAGTCGTCTTTCAAATCTTAAATCCCCCTGGACATGTTCAAAATGTGAACTTTGAACAGAATTCCGCAGTTAAAACATAAATAACAAATCTAATCTCGATCGCAGCGGTTCTCAATTAGATGTGTTGCCTTCAACCTACTTCAGACAGAGCATTTTGAGCTTTGGAGATGTAGACAGATTAATAATAAAGGATTTTTCAAACGTGTGAATGAAAAGAAACACAACTCCAGGTCTGTTTGTGACGAGGAAGTGACATAATAACATGACTTAAAGCTCACAAGAGTCCATTTTGTGCAATACAGGACCTTGATTCACTTTTTGCCGTTTTTTTAATCGCAGACTCAACTCAACGAGGTGTTGAAAGTGCCTAAATACGTGAGGAAGCCGTCGCCCCCTTGTGGTCGGGAGTTCTGCAGGCTGGGCTGTGTGTGTGACAGTCTCTATGGGCATCACAGAGGAGCTTTCCGCCCCTCGTTCCACTGTAAACGCTCCGAGTGCATGTTCGGCTGCAGCTGCCTTAAAGAGACCATCACCAAAAACCTGTTTACGGCAATGACAGACCCAGACCCCGCCTCTGCAAGCTGTAAGTTGTGTTTGTAACGTAGACTATATATATATAAATAGACATGGCTAACCCGCTAGCCGCCGCGTTCCAAATAGGAAGTGAACATGGGCTGTGCTTCCGCCTCCATCGATTCTTTACATTACTTTACTTTACTTGCCCCTCTCTCTGTAACTGCTCCTGTCAGACTCATTTTGGTCTTAAATGTTCATATTAACCCTCTACATGATCCTGGGGTTTTTATTTCACTATTGTGTCTGTAAATCAAGATATGAACATTAATAACAGACAAATCGGGCGTCTTCTTTCCCCGAGGTCGCTCCCGCTAGCGTTAGCAACAGGTTTGATTGACAGCGTTGCTAAGGACCCGCTCCCTGCTAAAACAGAGGTGCGGGCGGGAAGGGGCGTTACCTTCAACGGCCTCGCTCCAGATTGGCTCTTTGGTTGCTATGATACTCGTGGTCGGAATTCCAAATATGGAACTCGGCTCCAAAGTCGCCGCTATAACTGCTCTGGCCTCGATGAGCTTCATTTGACTGGAGCCAAACGCTGTGGGCGACGTCACACTCACTTAGTCCACTTCTTTACACAGTCTGTGGTTTGTATTGATGACTTACTTTAAAAATGTATATAGTAGGGGCCACTGACCCACAGGTCGGCGGTACAATTCCAGCTTCCACAGATGAATGCTGCTGTTATTTCCTTAGGCAAGACACTTAACCCACCTCTCCTCCAGTGTCTGTGTGCACTGGTGTATGAATGGACGTGTGAATGTGTGAGTAATTCCTTGATGTAAAGCGCTTTGAGCCTTGAAGGTGGAAAAGCGCCGTATAGAAATATGGCTGTTAACCTTTTATTATGTGACCTGTATATTTGTATTGGAGATATCCGAGGATTTTTTTTATTAATTTGTTTCAACTCCATATTGAGAGAAAAAAATATGTATTTTTTTTTTGTATTTTTATTTATTTAGTATTTAGTTTTTCTTGCTTGCTGCCCCAGTGAGATAAATACATGTTTGAAATAATTCCTACAAAAGTGATACCTAAACGTAAACTTTACTATGACATAATTTCACTTTGTGGGCGTAAAATGCAAAATATGAGTTTATACATTTAGATATTGGCATATATCTGTTATTCTTGTCAGGTGAAAGGACTTTGAGACCTTATGGACCCAGTCTCCAACTTATTATCTGGCTGAGAGTGTGTGGATTTTGTTTATATTTATATAAAGCCCTTTCCTCCATCTGAAATTTTAAATCTTCAAGTTTTACAAAATGAATGGAACTTAGTCTTTTTAAATGATATAAGTATTGCTTTGTAATTTCTTAAATGCAAAAGAGAATATCTACACAAGTTACAGTATTTTAAATTCTAAATATCAACCTGTGTCTTTTTTCAGCTAAAACTTCTCAGTCGAAATCAAATCCCAAAAAACTGTGGATCAAAGGCGCAAAAGATTCAGACAAAGAGCTGCTCCTGATCCCGAAACCTGGAAAGATGGGTCCTCCAGAAGTTCTGCCAAAACCAAACCAGACCCAAAAGGTAACGTTCAAATGCTGTTCAGTCCTGGTTCAGTCCTGGTTCAGTCCTGGTTCAGTCCTGGTTCAGTCCTGGTTCAGTCCTGGTTCAGTCCTGGTTCAGTCCTGGTTCAGTCCTGGTTCAGTCCTGGTTCAGTCCTGGTTCAGTCCTGGTTCAGTCCTGGTTCAGTCCTGGTTCAGTCCTGGTTCAGTCCTGGTTCAGTCCTGGTTCAGTCCTGGTTCAGTCCTGGTTCAGTCCTGGTTCAGTCCTGGTTCAGTCCTGGTTCAGTCCTGGTTCAGTCCGGTCCAGTCCGGTTCACTAAACGTTCCGTCCCGGTTCAGCCCTGGTTCAGTCCTGGTTTAGTCCTGGTTCAGTCCTGGTTCAGTCCTGGTTCAGTCCTGGTTCAGTCCTAGACAAGTCTAAGGTCTCAGCGAAATCAGTTTCTTCTGTATTTAAAAGTTCTGTCCTAGTTTAATCTTTGACCTATATTTGCTTTAAAACTACCATCCGCAAGTTTGTTTTTTATTTATTTATTTATTTTTTCTACCACTAGATGGCAGATGTGAAACATGTTCCCCCCTCCCCTCACCTGGCCCCTCCACCCCTCCCCTCCTTTGTTCAGGCTCACCTGTGCTCTCTGGTCTTCTTCTGTCAGGCCAGTGACTGAAGTAGACGACAGTAATGTAGACAGCATCTAGTGGTGATATGTGACAATACAACACGGCCGGGTCTGCCAGTTTAATTATAGATGGTAGCTTTAAGTCCACCCATGCATTTTCTTCAACTTTATCCCGGGCCGAGTCGCAGAGGGAGGAGCAGCGGCTCTCCTCCGAGCTCCTCACCCTCTCTCTAAGGGAGCGCCCAGCCACCCAGCGGAGGACACTCATTTAAACACTTGTATCCGCCATCGTGTCCTTTCGGTCATCACCCAAAGCTCATGAGCGTAGGTGAGGGTACGAACGTAGATCTGAGGCGGGTCTGAGGCAGGGACTATAGATGAGAGTAGGAACGTAGATCTGAACCAGGACTGAACCAGGACTGAACCAGGACTGAACCAGGACTGAACCAGGACTGAACCAGAACTGAACCATGGAACATAGGTGAGAGTAGAAACGCAGATTGACCTGTAAATGGAGAGCTTTTCCTTTGGACTCGGCTCCTTCTTCACGACAACAGTTCGATACAGCGGCCACATCGCTGCTGACGCCGCTTTAAGTCTTGCTTACGTTTTTCGTTGATAGTTTGGTGCAGAAAAAAATGCTAAATTTGTTAATATAATCTCTGGATTGATGTTTAATTCTATAATTTTTTTCAATTAGCTGCAAAGTAATTCATTTAAATAGTGTATACCGTATTTTCTGGACTATAAGTCGCACTTTTTTTCATGGTTTGGTTGGTGGTGCGACTTATACTCAGATGCGACTTATATGTGAAATATGTTTTTTTTTCTTCATTATTATGCATTTTTTGGCTGGTGCGACTTATACTCCAGTGCGACTTATACTCCGGAAAATACGGTAGAAAGTGCGTTTGTTAATACCATTGTTTTTGACACGAGAACAACCCTGCATTTCTCTGATTGGTTAGTTCACCTGTCAATCATCCTGTCCTTTTGTTGAACTGGTTTAGACAAGAACACACACTCACCTCTTTAATAGTTCATTTGATTCCTTATTTGATTACTTTTTTATATACTTATTCTTTCACTTCACAGATTGACAAAACCAACACCGCCCGACCTCCTCCAGCTCCAGCCACTAAAACACCCTTAACATTCATAAAGCCGGTACGTGGAGTGCCTTGCCCGAGGACACAATAACAGCAAGCACTAGTGGGATTGGGAATTGAACCGTTTTGTGTAGGAGGACAAGACACTACGGTCCCTCTTTGTATAGAACAGAAACAAAGATGGCAGTAGTAATACCGCAAGTAAAATGTATCTTATTAGTCAAAATAGACACACAGTACTTTTAATTAAAGATGTTCCGCTTTATGGCATTAACCTCTCTATGGCTATTTGGCATTTATTCGATTGCAGGTGTTTATATTGCTAAAAAACTCCTTTGGATGATATGCATTTGTACTGTTTTCTCCATAAAGATACACACACAACTTAAAGTGTCCATATTACACTGTTTTCTGATCTGTTCTAATGTTGTTTCCTCGTCACAAACAGACCCGGAGTTGTGTTTTGTTTCATTCGCACATGTTTAACACACAAACCCTGCATATTTACGCTGAGTTCTTCTCTCAAACCGAAAACACTCTGTTCCACCTTGTGATGTCATGTGGTAATACAGGAAGTGCTCCACTGTGTTTTTAAACTCCACACACCTTCACTAGAATCATTTGGATATTTTCAGCCCTGGAATTGCCAACCTCTACTGAACTAAAGGTAAAAGGAGCTGTTAACATGAAAACTACCACTTCATGACATCACAAGGTGGAACAGAGCGTTTTGAGCTTTGGAGATGTAGACAGACTAATAATAAAATGTTACTCAAACATGTGAATGAAACAAAACACAACTCCAGGTCTGTTTTTGATGAATCAAAAACACAACTCCGGTCTGTTTTTGAGGAGGTAACAGCGTTAGAACACGGCTAAAATCTCACAAGAGTTCATTTTGTGTAATACAGGACCTTTAACGCCGTACCGTGGAACATTCCTGGCAAAGGGATAACATCTCCACGGAGACGAGGAGGTGGCCACTAGAAAAAGTTACATAGTGCGCCTTTTAATGTTTCCTTTTGTATTGTTTTCAGATCCGAGACGAGGACAAAGGCCCCGTTTACAAGTATCTAGAAAGTAAATTGACATGCGCCAGAGTGAGAGAGTTCAACTGTAAACCGCCGCCGGTGGAGACGTTGGCCAGTCTTAAAGCTGCTGCTAAAGCCGCTTCTGCTGCTACTACTACAACTACTACGCCACCTACTGCTCCCAAAGCTACTAACGCTACTACGCCCTCTACCAACTCCACCAACGCAACAAAACCAGGAGAGAAGGCGACAACCTCAGCCAAAAGTAACATATTTGTGCTGAAAAAGAAAACGGGTAAAGCTCTGTTTATTACAGGACGTGTTTAAAAATATGTGTGTGTTTTTAAATCAGACCTATTCTGCAAAATGGACTTTTCGGAGCTTTTAATCATGTTTTAGTTGTTTCCCCTCAACATTTACTCACCCGAAGTTGTATTTGGAGTGATTCATGTTTGAGTAAATCTTTAATCGCTTATTTTCAAGACGCCATTTTGTCGATCTACCCCCATTTTCACCTCCACTGGTACACGCCCACTGTGAGGTACACGCCCACTGTGACGTACACGCCCACTGTGACGTACGCACTTCCATCTCCAGTTTTATTTTCTTAATCGTTGATACTCGTAGGATTCGGCAGCGTCGCGTCGTCATTTTGGTACAAATGAAAAAAATGTGCTGCTCTAGTGTGATGTGCAGCTGTCCATAGGGGGCGCCGACAGCTACACGGCTCTTTGTTGTGATGACGCTTACGGCGACGTCAGCTCCCATTGGGCACCGCAGTTTTCTAACGCGGAAGTCAGCGGATTTGTTTCTTTTATTAAGTTATTTTAGATGGATATTGTGATTTAAAATGTGTAAATTATAACAGAATGATCCACAGAGACACAGATTAGAACTAGAGATACACAAGAACAATACGACTGATTTAAGCCAATCTTAAATAGCTTGGCACATTTTGCAGTTGTTAACATTACAAATTAACTATAGCGTGCGATAATGGATGAAACAAAATATAACTCCTAATATATTTTTACTAGAGAAGAAAATGTGGTTGAAACCTTGAAAAAGTACATCAAATATTTACCTACAAACATAATGATAATGGGTATATAATTGATTTACAGGTCGACTTTGAGATAAACATACACTTTTTAAATTCACTTATGACCCAAATGTTTTTTCTCATAAACAGCCAAAAGGGCCCATATTGCGCTATTTCCACGATCACAAACAGACCTGGAGTTGTGTTTTGTTTCATTCACACATGTTTAACACACAAACCCTGCATATTTAGGCTGAGTTCTGAAAACACTCTGTTCCAACTTGTGATGTCATCAAGTGGTAATACAGGAAGTGCTCCACTGTGTTTTCTCCACACACCTTCACTAGAATCATTTGGATGATTTCAGCCAATCTACTACTGAACTAAAGGTAAAAGGAGCTGTTAACTTGAAAACTACCACTTCATGACATCACAAGGTGGAACAGAGCATTTTGAGCCATCACAAGGGGAACAAAGCATTTTGAGCTTTGGAGATGTAGACAGACTAATAATAAAGTGTTACTCAAACATGTGTGAAACAAAACACAACTCCAGGTCTGTTTTTGAGGAGGGAACAACATCACAACATGGCTAAAAGCTCTCAAGAGTTAATTTTGCGTAATATAAGGACCTTTTAAACTTCTAAAGTGAAACTAAACCAGGTCTAAACCCAGACTTTATCAGGTCTATATTATTAACTTGGTTCTATTAATGTTTTGCCCTATTTTGGTTAATCATTATTTAGAACATCTACTTCTAATTAAAATAAATACTGCAGAGGACCCTGTATATCACTGCTTAAGAAATGCTGTACTAAAGTTAACATAATTTGATGTTTTTCTCTAGATGTCGGCGTTAAACATGACAACAGACGCCCGAGAACGCTGATCGAGATCCAGTCCGCCTGTAAATGGGCCAAAGACGACAGGAAAATGGTTCTGGAGGCTCTGTGTTTGAACATGAACCGAAACCGCCTGTGTCGACCCTTCACAGTGGGAGTGTATTACGTCAGACCCTTGGCAAAGGTCGTCATGCAGAAGCCCGACGAATGTGTTATTATGTACAAGGTGGGTAGATGTATATATCAACTTTTATTCGAATAATGAACACTGAAAAAATCTTTGTTTTGAAAGTTACACAACTTTTAGGGTGTTTGCCCATAGTCTGTATATATACAGTGGATATATAAAGTCTACACACCCCTGTTCAAATAATGACAGAAAGACAAATCATTTCACAACTTTTTCCACCTTTAGTGTGACCTATCACCTGTACAATGCAATTGAAAAACAAACTGAAAACTTTAAAAGGGGGAAAATATAAAATAAAAAACCTAAAATAACCTGGCTGCATAAATATGCACACCCTTAAACTAATACTTTGTTGCAGCACCTTTGGCTTTTATTACAGCACTCAGTCTTTCTGGGTAGGAGCCTGTCAGTGTGGCACATCTTGATGTGGCAATATTAGCCCACTCTTTCTTTCAAAACCGCTCCAAATCTGACAGATTGCGAGGGCATCTCTTGTGCACAGCCCTCTTCAGATCACTCCACAGGTGTTCGATGGGATTC
>JACM01031354.1:0-15520 GCA_000787095.1 Periophthalmodon schlosseri
GGCATCTGACACACAGGGATATAGATAGGAGGACGGGTGGGCATCTGACACACTACAAACCCTTGTCAATGAGCTTCATGATGAAGTCTCTTGAAATGGTTTTCACTTCACAGCCTCAGGGTCAAGAAATGATAAGAGTGTAAAGCAGTCATCAAAGCAAAGGGCAGAGAAGGCTTCAGTGACAGTATTGAGTGGAGTTTGAAATGTTGCTGTTGTGGGAACACTCACTGATATTAGTAAGCATTTGAAATCATGTGGAGGGGTCAAAAGTTGAGGTCTGGGTTTGTCTTGAGTCTATTCATAAAGAAACTGGAGTCAGTTAAAATCACAGACAACAGCTAATATGAAGTGTGTGCTCCACAACCTCCTGATATGACAAGGCCATTTTACACACTCGAACAACACAAGGTTACTGTGAATATGGCTCTACACATTTTTTCATGTAATTAAAGGGCCCATATCACACTGTTTTCTGTCTTATAATGTTTCCTCATCACAAACAGACCTGGAGTTGTGTTTGTTTCACTCACACATGTTTAACACACAAACCCTGCATATTGAGGCTGAGTTGTTCTCTCAGACAGGAAACACACTTGTGATGTCATGCAGTAATACAGGAAGTGCTCCACAGTGTTTTTAAACTCCATACACCTCCACTAGAATCATTTGGATTATTTCAGCCCTGGAATTGTCAGTTTCTACTGAACTAAAGGTAAAAGGAGCTGTTAAGTTGAAGCTACAGCTTCATGACGCTGGAATTGTAAGTTTCTCCGAACTAAAGGTAAAAGGAGCTGTTAAGTTGAAGCTACAGCTTCATGACGTCACAAGGTGGAACAGAGCATTTTGAGCATTGGAGATGTAGACGGACGAATAATAAAGGGTTACTCAAACATGTGAATGAAACAAAACACAACTCCAGGTATGTTCTGAGGAAGTAACAACCTTATAACATGGTTTAAAGCTCACAAGAGTCAGTTTCACATAATATAGGGCCTTTAAGTCAAATGTGTCTTGCCTCAGTACAGATATACTGTAAAAGTGGCACCAAGAATCAAAATGAGCCCACTGTGTGCTGTCTGCATCATGAAGCGTTTTTATTAACTGTGAACTAGGAAGTAATGCCCGGTTAGCATGCTAGTTGTTGTTATAGCATTACCGTGATGACAAAACTCCACCCCGGTAGCTAGTTAATTCATTTACATTCCAAATAAACATATAACTTGACCTTTGAGTAATTTTGCATATTCAATGTAAGAACTCTCATGTGGTCTCAGGGCAGAGGCAGTCCATGTGAAAGTGTGATTTTCAGAGTGAAAGTTAACCTCAGAGACAAAGAAAAAACTGTCACTTTTAGTTTGCAGACAGTACACAGATGAGCCCCTCTGTGTTCTGTCTCATTCTCTGGGATTTTCAACAGACATCTGACACACAGCGGTACAGATAGGAGGATGGGAGGGCATCTGACACACTGGGATATAGGAGGATGGGAGGGCATCTGACACACTAGGACATGGGAGGATGGGAGGGACACACAGGAGCACTCTCTCTCTGCTGTGTGTATGTTAGATGTGGGTTTGTTCTTCCTGTGTGTCCTCTGAAGTGGCTGCTCTGTGGCTTTTGAATCGAGCTGTGTGCAAACCACCCCACAGTACATGTTACCTCTCTTTACACATATGAAACAGCCAGAAAAAAATGTAAAGCTAAAACTGATCCAGAAGATGAGAAACGTCATGATGAATGATTGAATCTGATTGGTCGAAGCGTCACAACAGCGGAACAATCCAAAAAACACCAAAAACAAAACATTAACCCACAAGTGAAAATTGCTTTAAGTCATGGAAGTGTAATAAGATCAGGAAGATGAACCAAAGATGGCGTCGTGTTTTTTTCAGTGACCTGAGTTCATTGGCATGAAAGACCAAAAATTTTTTTTTTTCCACATGACTTCTTGAATACTGACCTAGCTCCTCCCTCCTGTGTCAGAAACGTGCAGCACGTGATCAGTTCTGACCAATCAGAGTGAAAGCTGCTACAGTGGAGCTAGCGCGGGCTCAGAGTGAGGCTAGGATAAATCTTACAAATTTAACTTTTAGGTGCTTTGAGAATAAAAAAAAATAATAATGTTCATGTTGTGAAAATCTAGAAGAATCTCCACAAAACCACACCTCAGTGCTGTTCTGTGATTGGTCTGAACCACAGTGTCTAATCACAACAGCGGGAGTCGGGTCAGAAGGATTCTCGTGACAGTGGTCATTTTAAACTAGAACTGATAAACTAATACAAGAATCCCATGCATTTCAAAACACCCAAATAACCAAATATTTGCTTTTGCGATTTGATAATTGCTCCAACTCAAAGTCATAGACATAGCTAACCTGCTAGCCACCGCATTCCAAATAGGAAGTGATGATGGGTGCAATTCCGGCTCCATCGACTCTGGCTCCAATTCACTTTACATTGAAAAACTGTGACCCCTCTCTCTGTAACTGCTGCTGTCAGACTTGTTATTTTGGTTTTAAAATGTTGGTATTAACCCACTCTACATGATCCTGGTGTTTTTACTTCACTGTTGTGTCCGTATATCAAGTTATTAACATTAATAATAACCAATCAGACACCTTCTTTCCCTGAGATCGCTCCCGCTAGCATTGGCAACATTAATTTGACAGCGTTGCTAAGGGGAAGGGCTATTACCATAAACAGCCTGGCTCCGGATTGGCTCTTTGGTTGCTATGATACTCGTGGTCGGAATTCCAAACATGGAACTCTGCCCCAAATTGGCCCCTTAACTGCTCTAGCCTCAATGAGCTTCATTTGACTGAAGCTGAACACTGTAGGCGACGTCACACTCACTTAGTCCACTTTATACAGTCTATGGTCAAAGTGATTTTGATTTAATATTGATTTATTGTGCAGCCTGTGAACATCACTTATAAACCAGTATTGTTAAAATATCAGATAATAACATAATGACATTGTCTGTTCTGCTCTGTCTCTGTTGCAGGAGAGGAAAAGCGCCTCCTGGTGGTGATCCATGGTATCGAGCCTCTGCTGGAGACTCCTCTGCAGTGGCTCAGCGAACACCTGAGTCACCCCGACAACTTCCTGCACATCTGTGTCATGCCCACTCCCTCAGACTGAAGACATGCCTCCTCCATCAAGACACGCCTCCATAGACTGTACATATAAATGGACATATCTAACCCACTAGCCGCCGCGTTCCAAATAGGAAGTGATCATGGGTGCTCTTCCGGCTCCATCGACTCTGGCTCCAATTCACTTTACTTTGAAAAACTGTGACCCCTCTCTCTGTAACTGCTGTCAGACTCGTCATTTTGGTCTTAAAATGTTTGTATTAACACGCTCTACATGATCCTTGGGTTTTTATTTTGTCCATAAATTAAGAGGTCACTCCCTCTAACATTAGCAACTGGTTTGATTGACAGTGTTGCTAAGCGCAGGGGGAAGGGGAGGTACCTTCAACACCCTGGCTTCTTATTGGCTCTTTGGTTGCTATGATACACGCGCTCGGATTTCCAAATATGGAACACGGCTCCAAATAACCACTAGGCTCGAATGGCTTCATGTGGCTGGAGCCAAACGCTGTGGGTGATGTCACACTCACTTAGTCCACTTCTATAGACAGTCTATGCACATCCTCTCGGACTAAAGACACTCCCCCTTGGTCCGAAAACTTGCCTCATTCAAACTGAAAGCATTCCCCTCGGCTTACAGACACGCCCACTGACGCCAAGACCCCGACCCTTCAGACTAAAGGCACGCCCACTTCACACTGCGGTTACTTCCTGTTTGTTCAGACGCCACACCCACTTCATGAATCCAACCAAGCTCTAAAGTGAACATAAAATTCATATACATTTTTCATCATGACTATAAACTCTCAGTCATTTAAGTTGGATGCCCTTCCTTTTTCCACCACTGAAAATTATGGGGGTGAAGTGTTTTGCCAAGGGACACAACAAAAGTATGTGCTCAGGTGGGAATAGAACCAATGACCTTCTGGACCTCTGATGAGTGCTTAACCCACTGCACCACACAGCCACTGAACTCTCAATTTCATTATGCCTTGGGTGAAAATCCATTTTACCAAGTTTTTTGAAGTTGTAATTTGATATTATAGTCAAACTTTTTTTGTCTTTAGGGGAATATATGGGAATTTTTGGGACAGAACCAGAAGCAGGCGGACACGATTACAACCTAAGAACCAAGGGAACATTTGACCCAGAGAAATGGACTCAATTGATCAGGAAACAGTATTTGTAGCATCACCGCAGAATGACAAAGGAGCATGTTTCTACTTTCATGTCTGACACTGACTGTTTTTGAGTGGAGGGGGTCTAAAGAACAATATTTTGACCCAGAATGAGAGCAGATTTTGGAGCAAACTCATGCTGACGCTGCCTTAGTGGAGAAACTTTAAAGGGCCCATATTACACTGTTTTCTGATCTCTGTTCTAATGTTGTTTCCTCATCACAAACAGACCTGGAGTTGTGTTTTGTTTCATTCACACGTTTAACACACAAACCCTGTATATTTGGGCTGAGTTCTTCTCTCAAACAGAAAACACTCTGTTCCACCTTGTGATGTCATGTGGTAATAGAGGAAGTGCTCCACTGTGTTTTTAAACTCCATACACTTTCAGTAGAATCATTTGGATGATTTCAGCCCTGGAATTGCCAATGTCTACTGAACTAAAGGTCAAAGGAGCTGTTAACTTAAAATATCGCTTCATGACATCACAAGGTGGAACAGAGCATTTTGAGCTTTGGAGATGCAGACAGACTAATAATAAAGGGTTATTCAAACATGTGAATGAAACAAAAACACAACTCCAGGTATGTTTTTGAGGAGGTAACAACATTATAACATGGGTTAAAGCTCACAAGAGTCAGTTTTGTGTAACATAGGACCTTTAAGTATCCAAAACTCAGTGAGATGAGAGTTCTGATGAGGATATGCGACAGTCAAATGCAGCCAATTTTCCAATTTTCCAGTTTAAAGACGCATTAAAGGCGCACTGTGTAACTTTTCTGGTGAAGTGTTTGTCACCTGCTTGTTTCCACACCTGGAATTAGCTAAGATTAATCACATTCAAATCGAAATCACACTTTGAATGGACACAATTGGCAAATCGCAAAGGCTGCTACGGCTTTTGAAGTCTCCACTCTCATACTGCATAGTAGTTGCGTAGTTTAGATCTGTACAAACATGTTCTGAAATGTCCCTGTGTGTCAGATGCCCTCCCTGTGTCTCCATGGGGTCTTATTCTGCATATATAAACGTCTTACCCTGTAGTTTAGATCTGTATAAACATGTTCTGAAATGTGATTCTTGGCTTAGTTCAGTCAAATCGCCCTACCTGTAATTGAATACATGCAAGATGGATATTTTTAATGCCAAACTTTGGAACATTCCAGGGAAAGCAACAAACAGCTGGCAGGCCCTACATTAGAAAGTTACATAGTGCACCTTTAACTTTGTCGTCATGGGGACAAGAGGTAAGCTCCCATTAAAACAGTTAGAATTGAGTGAATTTCTTTCCCAGGGGAGAGCTCCAAACCAGAGCATGAAGCAGCTCTGTACATGTAGGACAGTGACAGATATGATCCATTCAACTTCATTTAATACACTATTTTGGTAACTAATTATAGATTAGATTATAGAAATGTATTAAAAATAATTATTCAACTTAAAGGGCCTGTACCTGATTTTTTCCATGTGTTAGAGTAAAATGTGTCCTGCCCCAGTACAGATATATTGTATAAGCAGATCTTGAGGTCAAAATAAGTCCACTGTGCGCTGTCTGCATTTCATTAGAAGCCATTTTATTGTCCAGAATCAGGAAGTGTGCGTTAGCATGCTAGTTGATGTTAGCTTTACTCCACTCTGGCTTCTGAGAGTTGTGCAAAGTGCTTATAAACTCATCATGGTGAATTTATTAGGATGCTGTGAATGCATAAGGTGAGTGAGGGATAACTTTGGACCACTGCAAACTGTTTAAAATGAACTACAGATAGTTGTGTTTTTCACATTTTAAGATGGTAAAAATCAGATTCAGAGCCTTTAACCTTGGCTAAAATGTCGGCTATGTCTTTGAAGGACTTGTTACGTTTGAACAAAATGAGCTGACAGTTACATGTGTTGTTTGTTCCTTGTCAGCTATGAATTTTGACAAAGAATTCTATTACATAATGAGAGTAATACTGGTTTTGTTTATGAAATAACAGATCATTATAAAACAAGAGTTGAGTGTCAATCATTTTAATAATTAAAAAAAACTTGAAAACATCTTGTCAACTTTTTTTTTTTTTTTTTTTTAAGTAAAAAATGTTATGTAAACCTATTATTAGCTCTGACATAATGCTAATTTTAGGTTGTGGGTTGAATTCCATCTGCTTGTGTCAGTGTGCATGTCTTCCTTGTGTGAATGCAGCAGAGTGCTTATCCTATCTCCTCCCTCTCACTAGGAGGTTGCGGGTTAGACTCCTGATCTCTGAGTGGAGTGTGCATGTTCTCTCTGTGTCGCTGTGGCAGAGTGGTTAGCCTGTCTCTCTTTAGGCGAGTGGATAGTCGACATACCTGGGAGGTGTTGGAGCATTGTATCATGATTACAGTTGTTTTGCCGCGTCACTTTTGGCGTGCGTTTGGGTCTGCGGCGCCTCGTCTGGTTTGTATTAGTGAATTTAAATTATAGACACAACAGATGGTGCTGTTTACAGACAAAAACATGGGGGCACCACCTCTAAATGAGACTGAATCAAAGGCATGTGGGTGAAGAGAGTTTTCAAAGTCGGTCTATATATCAGAAATCATTTGACCCATCCTTCAGTGCTCTGGGTTAAACCTGCTTTTGATCCATCCTTCAGTGTCTCTGTGTTAACTCTGCATTTGACCCATCATTCAGTACCTCTGGCTTTAACTGGAGGATTTGACCTTGGTTGTAGGTTGATGGGGGGAAACTGGGGAAACTAGAGTGGCATGGTGGCTGAGTGATTTGAACTCTTGCCTTACAGCAAAAAGTTTCTGGGTTCAACTCCCAGGCCTTTCTGTGTGGAGTTTGCATGCTCTCCCTGTGTCTGAATAGTAAGGCTAGCTCAAGATCTGGAGATGGGTCCCACTGCTCCTGACAGGTTTAACCCAGAAACACTGAAGGATGGGTCAAGGGCAGAGGGGGGAAAACTCAACATACAAACTCCACACAGAAAGCCCCACCTGAGAATGTGTGATATAGCGCTGAAGTAAATATACTGAAACAAAATGCCTACAATATTGTTTAAAATCCATGACAAACACTTTAGTCGTTAGTTTGCATCTGTAATGAGTCATAGACGTTATCATTTCAACCTTCTATGGCTTAAATCTGATCATATAGACAAAAAATTACCAAAAATGGACCCTCCCAAAAAATATTGTCCCATCTGTCATGTACTGAACGATTAGTCGATATAGTGATTATCATGGCAGGCAGGTTACATCAGTCAGCCCCAGGGCAGCTATAGCTACAGAAGTAAAGCTTAATGCAGTACCCTCTATTACACAGAGCGAATTAGCCCCAGACATCATGTAACACAACCATAATTACAGATAGGTGCTTCTTCAGGCTGGATGTGTTGGGTCGTGTTGTGTCAGGTCTGTGCAGTGAAAGTGTTCCTCTGCCGTGAGTCCCATGAGTAACCGGCGCTGGTGTGAACGGGGCTTAAACGCTGTCAGCTCTGGCTCTGATCTGGCTCTGATGTGGCTCTGATGTGGTCGTATGCAGACTGTATGCAGACTGTATGAGGGCTGCTCTGTGGCTGTGATGGAGTGAATGAAGTCTAATTACAGAGAGAACCACCCCCCCCCGCGGCGCTGTCTGAGCCCACTCATGGTGCCTCATCCCTGGGTAAATACAACCAGGCCTCTGCCCCTCTCCAAAACACCCATCTGAGCGCAGAGTAACGGCTCTTAGGATGAAGCTCTGGGTTAAAGTGCATGTGACTTACAATCTTGTCTAGTCTTTTCTGGTTTCGTGTTTTTGGTGAAGGTTATTATTTGACTTCCTGATTGGACAGCAGATGTGACGTACATCATTTTTAGGTATCTGTACTTTACTTACTTACTAAATTACTACTAAATTGCTTACAGTGGATACTTTTTACTTTTACTTCACTACATTTGAGAGGAGGTATCTGTACTTTCTGCTCCACCACATTTTTGAACAGGACTGAAAAGTACCGTATTTTCCGGACTATAAGTAAGTAAAAAGACTTTTCATATGATTTGACTATGTTTGTGGTAACATCCTGACTAAAGTTTTCAAGTTCAAGCTTCGGCTTTGAGCAAACAAATATAAACACGCAGAATCCATGAGAAAAATGAAGAATTTAATTTGTATTTTTACTGTTGGCCAAAATCTGTATAATTTTCACTACATTTACACTTTGACAAATTAACAACAGTTGAGTGAAATTCTTTTACTTTTTACTCTTAAAGTACATTTTTCAGGTACTTCAGAAACTTTTGCTTTCACATCTGTATCTGTACTTTTACTTATGTAGCCTCCACATCTCTCCACATCATCAGTAAATATCTTTATCGTACGCTATTGTTGTGGCATGGTCTTTGTTAGTGAAAGTAATTATTGTGACCGGCTACATACACAACCGATCAAAGGTTTGGACAGGCCTTTTCAGTTTTGGTCTTCCTTTATTTCCATGATTATTCACACTGTAGATTCTCACTGAAGCATCAGAACTATGAATGACACATGTGGATGGAGCAAACAAAGATCAACTCAAAATAACTCCAAATATGTTTTAGATTTTTAAAAATATCCTTTACCCTTTGCTTTGATGACTGCTTTACACTTTTGTCATTTCTTGACCCTGAGGCTCAGATGTGAAGTGAAAACCATCTCAGGAGACTCCATCATGAAGCTCACTGAGAGAAGGACAAGGGTTTTCAGCGTGTCAGATGCCCTCCTGTCCTCCTGTATCCCTGTGTGTCAGATGCCCTCCCATCCTCCTATATCCCTGTAGTGTTAGACTGAGATGGGGGCAGGTTAAATGTTTCTAGTTAATCTGCAGGTGTTGTGTGAGATGCCCTCCCAGATGTTGTGGTGTGGTTGGATAAATACAGCGCTGTCAACAAAGCAAAGGGTAGATACTACTACTAGAAATATAAAAAATATTTGGTTGAGTTATTTCACTTTTTTTCTTCACTACATAATTCCATATATCTTGCTTCATATATTTGATGTCTTCTGTGTGTATTTAAAATGTAGAAAGTAGTAAAAATAAATAAAAACTGAAGAATCTGAAAAGTGTGTCCAAACCTTTGACTGGTCGTGCATCTTAAAGGTAAATTCAGACCCAAGAACTCACTGCATTACACCACACATCTGCATGTTAATATTATTCATTTGAGCTGCTCCATCTGTGTTAAATATGATGGGTCTATAGCACGCTGTGATGTCATCGAAAACCCACCAATAGTCTTCATTCTTTAAGTGTGAAATGAAATTCCAAAGCTATAGAGTCCAAACTTAGTCAGACACATGCAGACTACAGAAAAGCCTTTAGAGAGCCACATGTTTCAGATCGGAGAGCTGATTAAAAGCAGATCTACTTCCTGTGTCGTCCTGTAAGCCCCGCCCCCCCAGCGTGTGTCATACGTCTGAGTCTGTGTGAACTGGGTTCTGTACATTACATTAGACCAAACATTACATTACACATAGACCAAATGCACAACCCTGAGTCAGCTCTGTGTGAGAGAAAGCACTAGAACAATGCTCCCTACTACTACTACTGCTACTACTACTACTACTATTACTACGACTACTGCTACTGCTACTGCTACTGCTACTACTACCACTACTACTACTCCCCTATTTCCCATGTATTTAAACTAAATGTGTCCTGCCTCAGTACAGATATAGTGTATAAGGAGCTCTGGAGGTCAAAATAAGTCTGCTATGTACCGTCTGCATTTAATTCTAAAGCGTTTTATTGTCCGATAATCAGGAAGTGTGTGTCAGCATGCTAGTCGTCCTTATGTATTTTTAGCGTGTGTGTGTGTGTGTGTGTGTGTGTGTGTGTGTGTGTGTGTGTGTGTGCATGTGGGGGAGACTGTGCATGTGTCTGTGAGTTGTATGATTGTGTGGGGTCGGTCCGTTGTGGGGTAGGGCGGTTGGGTGGTTGGGTGGAAGGACATCTGAGATTGTTTTTTAATGACTGTTAAGCAGTTTGTGTTAGCAGCTTTATAAATAAAGTTTGATTTGATTGATTGATGGTTAGCTTTACTGTCACGACAAAACTCCGCTCTGGTCTTTGGGAATTGTGAAAAATGCTTATAAACTCATCATGGTGAATAGTTAGGATGCGCTGAAGGCATAAGGTAAGTGAGGAATAACTTTGGATGATGTAACAGTGTGGTTGCCAGAGCCTGAAGCTGCAAACAGCTTCAAGTGTGTCTCATTACAATTGTGTCTCATTACAAGTGTGTCTCATTGTCAGTATATGGACAGGCCTCATGTGAAAGAACCTCCAGAGTTCACTCAGTGAGATGCAGAGGCTGCACTAGCACTAGGTTTCGTTTCGTGACCATTGCTATTTTCCCTGTATATTAATGCCCTTCCTTCAGTGTGCCCAAATGTGTCTATTCAGATGTACAAGTCACATATGCCAAAAACACAACTCTGCAGTTAAACCATCACAGTCCATGATTCACAAAACAATTGGCTCAATCAGAGCTGCTTAAAACTCAATAAAAGGGTTGCTATGTTCTTCCCCAGATTCAACACTGCAAATAATGAGGCAGATGTTTTTGTTGTCGGTGACACAATATAAATATCTTACAGATGGAGTCAAACCTGTCATTCAAATCACAAAATACAAAGTCTGCAGTAGAGTCAGATTCAACGTGGCACATTTCCACTTCATCAGATCCACACATAGACTATTATATAAAGAAGTGGACTAAGTGAGTGTGACGTCACCCACAGCGTTCGGCTCCAGTCAAATGAAGCTCATCGAGGCTGGAGCAGTTACAGGGACCAATTTGGAGCCAAGTTCCATATTTGGAATTCAAACCACGAGTATCATAGGAACCAAAGAGCCAATCCGGAGCGAGGCTGTTGAAGGTAATGCCCCTTCCTGCCCACACATCTGGTTTAGCAGGGAGCAGGGAAAATATCATCACGTACTCAAATCTCTGTCTAATATATACAGTTATACAGGGTCTGTCATCTCGGGCACTTAGCCGCTTTGTGAATGTAAGAGGCACATCAGATAACCAGAGGTGCAGCTCGCAGGCTGAAAAGTGCCTTCAGCCAGAGCCTTTTGTGTCAGAGAGCTGGCCTCTTACCGTCTTTGCAAAACACATCTCAAAACATGGTTCACAGAAAATCAGATGTGTGGACATGAACCCACTGTGTCTGCCTCGTCTGCACCTCACTGCTGCTCTGTGTCTGCTCACTGTCTGCACATCATTTTTATACAGAGCTTTTCCACCTCGAGGCTCAAAGCGCTTTACATCAAGGAACCACTCACCCATTCACACACCAGTGTACACAGACACTGGGGGTGAAATGGGTGTCTTGCCCAAGGACATAACAACAGCATTCATCTGTGGGAGCTGGAATCGCACTGCCAAACTATGGGTCAGTGGATCTGACCACTCAACCAAGGATGTTTCTGTGGAGAGCGGGATTCGATCCGCCAGCTTTCGGATCAGAGGACGAGCACTCTACCAACTGAGCCACTGTCGTCTTAATCTACTTCTTTTAATAGTTACGCAATTTGAGCTTTTGTACACTATTTACACTACACTATTATTTAACTTTAGGCTTTTATATTGCCTCTCACTATGAGGCTGTTTAACCGTGTTGTTTTAGGCAGATCATTTTGTGTCCAGGGACAAGTGGCAGTAATGTTGATGAAAGTCCCTGTCAGGTGCTGGGATTTAGGTAGCGACCATTCAAGTCAGAGAGAGGCATTTTAGCTTTAAACCAACTGGATTTCAGCTTTGAAACTGGCAACTCAAATGAGAGAGTCATGTGAGGCTCATTCTGCTTTCTGATTGGATTATCGTCTTGAACCAAAACTCCAAATTATAAATAAATAGAATGTCCAATGTTTTTGTTTATAATAGTTTATTTTGTATCTGGGGACATAGTTAAATCATGTTTATGGAATCTGAAGTGATTATATTGCCGTCCGACTGTTCTCAGCTCAATTACGCTGTTTTATGATCTATATTATAATGTTGTTTCCTCATCACAAACAGACCTGGAGTTGTGTTTTGTTTCATTCACATGTTGAACACACAAACAATGAATATTTAGAGTGAGATGTTCTCTCAAACAGAAAACACTCTGTTCCACCTTGTGATGTCATGTGGTAATACAGGAAGTGCTCCACTGTGTTTTTTAAACTCCATACACCTTCACCGGTATCATTTCGATAATTTCAGCCCTGGAATTGTCAATCTCTTCTAAAGGTAAAATGTAGCTGTTAACTTGAAAATTACCGCTCCATGACATCACGAGGTGGAACAGAGCATTTTGAGCTTTGGAGACGTAGACAGACTAATAATAAATGTTACTCAAACATTTGTGAATGAAACAAAATACAACTCCAGGTATGTTTTTGAGGAGGTAACAGCATTAGAACATGGCTTAAAGCTCACAAGAGTCCATTTTGTGTAATATAGTAGCTTTAAGAGTGACATGTAAACCAGTGTCTTCTTGGCTTCTCTCTCTCTTCCTCTCACTGCACGGCCATCTTGTCCACCCCCCTCCTCCCCACTTCCCCCCGGTGCTGTGATGATGTCATGAGTTTTACGGAGGTTACTCAAGCGGCTGTCGACGTGGGGTCTGTCTGACACACGGCATTTATGGGATTTCCCGTTGAACCTGAAGTGGCCTCGTCTGCCGCACTGAGCCGCACTGAGCACGTGCAGAAGAATCCGCCTCGGGGAAAATGTTTATGTGTTTACTAACCCGTCATGGCCCACTTTGGGTCTGTACAAGATTTATAATGTTTTTAATGTGCCAAGACACTCAGCTCATAGTTACAGAGACTTTATAAACACAAGGCAATGATTTCACTCCTCTTACAGTAAAGGGCCTGTACCTGATTTTTCTGTATTTGAGCAAAATGTGTCTTTCCCCAGTACAGATATATTGTACAAGTAGCTCTCGAGGTCAAAATAAGTCCACTGTGTGCTGTCCATAGACTATATATATAAATGGACATAGCTAACCTGCTAGCCACCGTGTTCCAAATAAGAATCATGGGCGCGCTTCAGGCTCCATCAGCTCTGGCTTCAATCCACTTTCTATTGGAAAACTGCAGCCTCTCTCTCTGTAACTTCTGCTGTCATACTCGTCAATGTTCTCTACATGATCCTGGTGTTTTTATTTTGCTATTGCGTCCGTAACTCAAAATACGAACATTAATAACAGACAAATCAGGCGCCTTCTTTCCCTGAGGTCACTCCCATTAGCGTTAGCAATAGGTTTGATAGACAGCGTTGCTAAGCGCCCGCCCCATGCTAAACCAGCGGTGTGGGTGGGAAAGGGTGTTACCTTCAACAGCCTCGCTCTAGATTGGCTCTTTTGTTGCTATGATACTCATGGTCGGAATTCCAAATATAGAACTCTGCTCCAAATTGGCCCCTATAACTGTTCTAGCCTCGATGAGCTTCATTTGACTGGAGCCAAACGCTCTGGGTGACGTTACGCTCACTTAGTCCACTTCTTTTATACAGTCTTGGTGCTCTCTGCATCTAATTATGAAGTGATTTATTGTCTGAGAATCAGGAAGTGTGCGGTTAGCATGCTAGTTGTTATTTGCTTTTCTGTGACAGCAAAACTCTGCTGTCAAAGAAAAGCAGGTCTCTGAGAGTTGTGAAAAGTGCTTAAAAACTCAGAATGCATAAGGTAAGTGAGAAATAATTTTGGACAACTGCAAACTGTGTAAAATGAACTAGTTCTGTTTTTCAGGTTTTTAAGACGATAAAAATCAAGTACAGAGACTTTCGTTTAAATTCTGTCAAAGGCAGATACAGTCAAAGGCAGATATAGAAGTGAGTGCTGGAGGTAGATGTGGTGTGACGGAAAGTACTATCCCCTGGGGTCTAGACTCTGAAGGAGTTGAAGGGGAGGAGATGGAGGGGCTGAAGAGGCTGATGTTCTGCTGCTGTGGTGGACATAAGGCACAAATGAACTGCCATACACGCATCTAGCATTCACTCTTAATTAGGGTTGTTCGGATACCGATACTGGTGTCGGCAAAAAGTCTGATACCGCACATTTTTCAGGTATCAAGGAGAACTCATATCAAATTACTGACTGATACCATTCTGGTTAACACCACAAGAGCGCTAACACCACAAGAGAGCGAACACCAAAAAAGTGCTAACACGCAACAGCGCAAACATGACAATCAAGCTAACACGTCAACAGCGCTAACAGCACAACAGCGTTAACACCACAAAAGCGCTAACACCGCAACAGTGCTAACACCACAACAGCATTACCATCACAACAGCGCTAACACTACAACAGCACTAACATCACAGCAGTGCTAACACCACAACAGCAGTAGCATAACAACAGCGCTAACACCACAACAGCATTAACACCACAACAGCAGTAACATAAAAACAGCGCTAACACCAGAACATTGCTAACACCACAAAAACGGTTACACAACAACAGTGCTAACACCACAACAGCAATAATACCACTACAGTGCTAACACCACAACAGTGCTAACACCACAACAGTGTTAATACCACTACAGTGCTAACACCACAACAACACTAACACTACAACAACGCTAACACCACAACAGCGGTAACATAACAACAGCACTACCACCACAACAGCGCTAACACCACAACAGCACTAACACCAAAACAGCGCTAACACCACAACAGCGCTAACACCACAACAGCAGTAGCACCAAAACAGCGCTAAAACAGCGCTAACACCAGAACATTGCTAACACCAGAACATTGCTAACACCACAAAAACGGTAACATAACAACAGTGCTAACACCACAACAGCGTTAATACCACTACAGTGCTAACACCACAACAACGCTAACACCACAACAGTGGTAACATAACAACAGCGCTAACATCACAACAGCGCTAACACCACAACAGCATTAACACCAAAACAGCGAGACATTTTAGCTTTAAAACAACTGGACAACTGGACACCACAACAGCGTTAACACCACAACAGTGGTAACATAACAACAGCGTTAACACCACAACAGCGCAAACACCACAACAGCGGTAACATAAAAACAGCGTAACACCACACAGCGCAAACACCACAACAGCGGTAACATAAAAACAGCGCTAACACCACAACAGCAATAATACCACTACAGCGCTAACACCACAACAGCGTTAGCGCTACAACAGCGCTAACACCACAAGAGCATTAACACCACAACAGCGGTAACACAACGGCTTTAACACCACAACAGTGGTAACATAAC
>KN485143.1:0-40028 GCA_000787095.1 Periophthalmodon schlosseri
TTATCATAGTTTTACATCGGTCAAGTGACAGTTTGAAGAAATTTTGAAAACTAAAAGTTGTAAAATACATATCGTTCTAAAACATATTTACATACGTCATCAACTTCAATCCAAAATGCAGAGACGATTTACGAGCAAAGAAGCCATTTATCTGACAGTTTAAACATTGACTTAACAAGGCATTGTAATTTATTTTTATTCTTTAAATGATAACTATTGTGCAATTTAGACAAGGTTTGGCCTTTGTTAACATTATGGTTGCTAGGTAACGTGCCTCTGTGTGTGTACATCTGCTTACTTTTTGTCCAACCAGGAAAATTATAAACTACCAATATGATAAAACTAGAAAAGACACATTTTTTGTAAAATCTTAAATATAATCATGTCAACTATATTTTAGATAAATGAGTGGCCCAGCCTGTCATATGCACTTTAACTTGTGTCAGCCCAAAGTGCCAATATCAAAAGTGAACTATAGTGTAGACAAAGTAAATAAGGCTTTAAAATGTAGCGCAGTGAGTTTCAACTTAATAAGTAAAAGATGACTGTTAGTACGTTTAGTGAAAAATGATTTTAATTCAACATTTGTAGAGACGTGTCGTAATAACAATTTAGTAGAAACGGAGGTCACAAAATGGTCAGGTAAAATGGGGTCACATAGAAAACAAACAAACCCATTATTCGTCCCACACAGGGGAAACTGCAGATCACTACATATAAAATGGTCACAATACACATGCTTGACACACCATGAGTCAACAGTATGTAATAAAGATCAACCGTATGAATTTGAATAACACTATGATGCGTATACCACTTCATTGCTTATTTTATATTGAAATAACAGGACATTTCTAAATACGGTATAACATTTAACATACACATTATACATGCACATTTATCAAGGCAAAAGCATTAAAAACAAAGATATAAGCTGTAAAATTACACAAAGTTTTTGCCCCCCTCTAATGGGCGGTCCTCTCCTTTGGCGTGAGACTGAGGTTTGTACACCACTCCTGGATACCTGCAGCAGAGGGAATGGAACCAATAATCCACCCGTTATATGGAAGTTATATCTGTTTTTATTCAACTTGATATGACTATGTACTGGTTATGGTTAGGCCTAGTCAAAGTGGCACTGGCTGTGTTTACATACACAACAAAATCTGATCAGACGTTATCTGATTTCTGGAGTGATGGGATTATTGTAAAGCCACGAAAACTACATCTGATCAGTGGTAGAAGAAGTACTCAATTTTGTTACTTGAGTGAAAGTACAGATACCAGAGCAAAACAAACACTCAAATACAAAAAATCTACTTAAGTAAAAGAATTAAATACCTGTTTAAAAATGCACTTTAAGAGTAAAAATAAAACTATTTTGTGCAGATTTTTAGGTCTTATAAATCTTCAAATGTAGTAATTTTGATAAAGATTTGTGCTGAATTTTGTTCAGTAGAAACAATAGAATCAATCTTTTTATTGTAGCTGTTTTTATTTGCATTTTTTTCAAACTATGAACGTGTTAAAAATATAACCCTCAGCCTTTTCAGCAGGTCTCAAATAATAATAAAAAATACTTTTACTTTCAATGAACGTGTTAAAATATAACCCTCAGCCTTTTCAGCAGGTCTCAAATAATAATAAAAAATACTTTTACTTTCAAGTCCAGTTAAAAAATGTAGCGGAGTAGAAAGTACAAATACCTGCTAAAGTAAAATTTTTAGGTATCTGTACTTTACTACTTTTACTTCTTTACGTTCCACCACTTCACCTGATGTGAGTAATCTGATTTATTTTTAATTCACACCTGTGCAAGTTTTTTGACAAGGAAAACTATGCAAAAGGTCTAACTAATGTGGTAAAAACAGCTATTAAAGAGATAATGTTAATATTTGAAGAGTTATTTTAAAATGTATTGTATTTTGTCTTCCAAATACAAACTCCACTGATGTGTCCCTGGGTGTCTTTGATGATCAGATTAATTTTGTGCAAGAATCAGATCTAAGTATTGGGTTATCTGATTAGTGACGTGATTTGTACTGTCCATGTAAACGCACACACACTGTCTCACCTTGGTTTCTCATCTTTCACCATTCCCCTAAAGGCCAGAGACTTGAGAATTCCTCCGATCAACAGGACCCCGCCTCCGATCCACGCCACAAAGAGGGCGGGGCCAAACGTGTAACTGCAACACAGGTACACAAGTTAAACTACAGGGATGTGTTGTTATAAGATCTAGATAGGACCTGGTTTCTGTTCCCATGGCAAATGCGGCGGCCATCTTGTGAATGGAGCGAGGGCTAAAGTCTGATTGAAAATAATGTAAAAACAGGGCCAGAAAATCCATTGATTAGTTTTTACTGGTGCATATTTTATGCCGAATTAAGCTATGTTTGTGTGTCAGTACACCATATAGTCACAGCCATTGATAATTATTCTGTTCATGCCTATTAATGTAAAAGAATAGTTTATTACGTAAAAATGAAAAAAAAAACACATTTCAAGATTTGTTTGCATTAGTTTGGTATTAGATAAAGTTCAAATGCAAAAAAGCCCAATTATCGAAGTATTAAGGGGAAAATTAAAATGAAAAAGAGGTCCATGTCATCAACATTCTCTGGGGGTGTGACGCTAACTGGCGGTGCTACTCTGTCTGAATCTCTGTTAGACTTTAATCTGAGCTTCACAATCTGACCATAAATTGACTGAATTGACTTAGTTGGAACTATAACAGATGAGCTGATTTGTGCTGTTAAACAACTCTCTCTCAAATAATATTACAGTCACAAGCTAGCTAGCATTAGCCAACAATTTTTACAGTTAGTCACTCTCACCATTTTTGTTGAAAATCAAACATCTAAACAGGACCATGAACACTCGTCTTGATCACGGACTCTCAAAAATGTGTTGTTTAAATCCATTTTGTATTTTTTTCTTCCTTTGGCAGCGTTTGCGAATGTGTGCATTGCGTCACCATAGCAACTGGTGAACATTCCACCATGGACATACATGTAGAGCACCCCCAGCGTGATATCACTCCAAAGCAGTTAGTTTGTATGAGTTCTTGAGTAGAATTCTACACTCTCAACATGCCTGCTGGAACGGGACATTCATGACTATAGGTTACCATGGCGATGATGTCTCTAGAGTCTCGTCCCTTATTATAGGCTTATGTGTTATATTAAAATCTATCTTGCATGCATTTTACAGTCTCTAGTATTTATTGCGTGAACTACTGGGGACTTTTTTGTTAATTTTACGTAGTATTAGGCTTATATGACGACATTTGAGCTGTAGATGGTCCAATAATGAACTTACATAACACATTATAGATACTAGAACTAACTACTTTAGTGTTTCATTGTACTATTTATATATTGCTGACCACATTATGTTTAAATTCATTTCAGTATTATCGTTTATCGTGATATTTTCAGAACCGATTAAAAATGTGTTATTGTGACAGGCCTATGATTTTAAAATAATGATCTTACGTTGGTATCCCAGCTCCCATGCCCATGCCTCCTCCGTACTGGCCCCCGAATCCTCCCTGTCCATAGTTGTTGTAGTTGTTGTTGGCTGATATTTGGAAACTGGACACAATCTGATTAGCATAAACGGACGCTCCAGCTATGCCACACACACCTGGGAAATAAACATGAAATTTAATATGTTATTTTATGAGTGAATTATTTTAGTATACAGCCAGTAAAACATGAAATATTACACACAAAAATGTATATACTGTAATGTTGTCACGATACTAACATTTTCAAAATCGATTTCTATACTAAGGAAGGATTATGGACTTGATACTCGATACCGATTCCGATACTTTCATTTATATTCCCATGTGGTCAGATAGAGCTACTAAACTGGGCAGTACCTGGAAGACTAAAGAGGAGAGTGAGGGGGGAGGAGGGGCGGGGTCTGGACGTATAAAGAACAGTGTGATTGGTCAAACAGGTATCCACACGTCAAACTCCGCCCCTGCAGCCAGGTGTTTGTAATCAGAAACACCTGGCTTTAATCAGGTCAGTCATGTGTGTTGTCACCAACTACTGGAAATTGCAGAAGCCACACACACTTTTTGGTGTTTTTGACCAGAAAGCTGCAAATGTACCTATAGTTTGCAGCTAAAATTGCCAAATAATGACTAGGAACAGTAGATAATGCTATTAAAACACCATATACGCAGTTTAGTAGTGAAAAAGTGGATTTAGTGTTTAGTTCCAGTTTAAAGAAATTGTTACCGGCGGTGATGAACATGAGGCCAGCGGTGAGGCTCATCTTGGCCTTGCTGCTGTCCTCCATCTTGTTCATGGTCAGACACTGCAGAGAGAAGATGGACAGCAGTGTACCGAGCACGCTCAGTACCACGCCTACGATCATCAGCGCCCGCACCGCCTGGAACGAGCCTGCAGGGGGGCGCAAGACACAGGCCAGTCAGAGGTTTGATGTAGGTGAGTTAGAATCTGTTGTTATTTGTGAAAGTGGGAAAAATAGGCAAAATTGGATTCAATAGGCACTTTAAAAATCTTATATAAGTAGAAATGTATTGTTCATATAATTATTGATACAAGAGTAAAGCTGTAGGTTGGTCATAACAGAATCGTTTGTTTTGAGTTTGAGCAGATAAGACAGATCTAGTATCTAAAACAAACATTCGAAATAATCATTTTAAAGGCACAGTATGTAACTTTCTGGAGATGTCATGTCACCTACATAATTCCATAAATCTAAGTTAAAACCACACTTTGGAACATTCTCTATGGAGATGGATAAGCCAGGCCAAAACAGAGTCAGGTGTGTGGAGATGCAAGCCCACTCAGAGTAAGGACACGTGTTTTTCGAAGTTTTTCAGTGCAATAAACCTGTTTTTATTTTCATCTATTTTCTGGCTAAAAAGTTACACACTGTGGCTTTAAGAACAAATTGAATTCATTCATTTAATTCGTTAATTCACTTTATTCATAATATTCACTTTAAAAAAAAACCAATACATGCTCAAACTAACTCAAATAGTTTCGTAAGTACAGTTTATTCAGAAAAGTTCTCAGTGAAATACCGTCTACCACTGAGTTTTACATGGTAAGTCATAACTGTTTTAAATGATTATTATTGATTATTATGCAAGTTCTTTTTCCAGGTTTGACTCCACCAAATGTTATGTCGAAATATTGTCTATAGGTAGGTCAGACTTGCCACCTCCTCGTCATCATAGGTGTATATTAGATTAGCTGTGTATTAGAGTACAGGTCAGTGGCAGAGTGAAATCACTGTTTGTTCCGTTTTGATAAGTGAGCTGAAGTGCATTATGGGTAATAAAGGTAAACACGGCACTAATCAAGCAGAAATCAGCCGACAGTTATTCTAGAAACTGGTGAACCCAAGCCTCAGTCTGTGTTTGAGTGAAAACGCTCAGTTTGCTTTATGTATGGAATCTAGAATGAACAACAATACAAAGAAAAAATGATAGCATATTTACACTTTTCTTATAAATTGTCCTGCCAAAGTTGTTTTCTACGTAATCCAAAAATCCATATGTTTGTTGAAATGCCATATTGTAATTCTGTAAATAAATCTCCTCAAATTCCAAGATAAATTTTATATGTATATTTTGACCAGAATGAGATGGAAGTGCGTTTTCAATCTGTCCATTTTATATTTCAGTCAAAATTTGTCATTCAGGGTTTATTTTTTTCATTTTTTTTTTTTGTAGAAACTTCAAGACAAAATGGTCCTGTTACAAGTCCAGTGTGTCAGGACTCAGAGATGAGACATAAGGCATCTGAGCTTTGAGAGAAGAGAAGCAAGCGAGTTTGAGGAAGTTTGAGGAATATGGGAAGATGTGTTTTGTCCATACTTACACTTTTAGTAAGAATACCACGTAAAGTTTTATAAATGAGACCCCAGATGTTTACCAAGTCAAAATAAGTTGGTGAGCTAATTATTCTATTTATCACATGTAAAGCTAAATCAGTTTAATCACATTACTCCACTTAGAAAATGGAACCAATTGAAATCTTACTCATAATCTGACTTTACATTTTTTCTACCCCCTTAACTCCCATACACAACTGTCCCTCCACCTTGCCCATCGTACACCGCCGTTCCCCGACCCCTCTCCCCTCCCTCCTCCTCACCTGAGAATCCCAGGAGCCCGTAGAGAGGCCTGCACTCCGTCATGCCCGCCGTGGTGGTCTCGCAGTCCTGCCACAGCCCCTTGTACGTGTACACGGAGGTCAGCAGGTCGCCCTGTCGGTCCTTCACGCTCCACTTGCTCATGACTGTGGCCGCGATCAGGAGCGCGGACCCCAGCAAGCCCAGCGCAAAGCCTCCGTTCTGTAGTACCGAGGGGGCCATGAGAGTGGAGGAAAGGACAGGAACAGCGCCAGAGGTGGTAAGTAGATTGGAGTGATGGAGCAGTCGGGTGGTGTCCTGGTTTAACACT
The DNA here is from genome assembly GCA_000787095.1 of Periophthalmodon schlosseri. Lineage (NCBI taxonomy): Eukaryota > Metazoa > Chordata > Actinopteri > Gobiiformes > Gobiidae > Periophthalmodon > Periophthalmodon schlosseri. The sequence continues at coordinate 6,458 of KN485143.1, forward strand.
GAGAAGGTGTGGCGGAGGTGATAGGGGAGAGTGGTACTGGCTTAAAGAGGCGGGGCAGGTCTAGGCTGAAAATGGTCAATGTACCACACAGTATATTATTAGTTTAAATAAAACACTGCACCGCTTGCTGTGTTTGGCCAGAGCTCAGAGAACATGCAGATTGTGGTTTTAAAATTACTTCATTCTAACCCGGCGTAGCAACTTTGAGTAGAATTTTTCATGCTTACGTTATACTTTTACTTACAAGTTTTGGCAGCAGTATTTGTACTTGTAATTGAGTACATTTTTAGCCATGTAACTACTTTTACTTGAGTACAAATCCCACTACTCCAGTACTCTTTCCACCATTGCCCAATACAGCCCTATTCCATACTGAAAATCATTAAAAGCATATATATTTTGGAGCGAGGTGACTTGTAAGTTTGAGTGACTCAGTGAAACAAACAGGGCTGTTGGACTGTGTGTGATTCATGATCTGAGTTATCGTTCTGTCAACAGCACCAGGAGAGTTTTCGTTCTGCTCTTATCGACATTTGGATTCAAATGAGAGAGGACTTACTCAACGTCATCATTTTGGGAGTTTCTGTTCCGCTTACTGTGCTTTATCTGCTTTTTGAGTCATTTTTAAATCTATTTATTTATTTAAAAACAGCATAGTTAAAGATTACACTTTATTGTCCCCTGTTGGGAAATTTGTCCTCTGCATTTGACCCATCCTTCAGTACCACTGGGGCAACCTGTCAGGAACAGAGTGCCACAGTGAACCGTCTCCAGAGCATGAGCTAGGCTTGGTCAGGACTACCTTAGCTAGATGACCTATTGTGTGTGATTTGGGCTGATGGGGGGAACCGGAGCACCCAGAGGAAACCCACCTAGACACAGGGAGAAACATACAAACTCTGCACAGAAAGGCTCAGGAGACTCGGGGGATCGAACCCTGCTGTGACACAAGAGCGCGAGCCACTCTGCCACTGTGCCGCCAGGTGCACTATGTCACTTTTGTGGCAGAAGTTCCACCACAAAGGGTGTTGCAATTGTCGGGTGACAAAACAGCAGGCCAATTTACAGGTCTGATCTGCGGAGGGGCTCTCAGTCAGATGCCTGTTTTAAAAGTATGTTTGAGCCATAAAACACTTGTAATTGAATAAATGCAAGCTAGATCAGAGTAATGCCATACTGTGAAACATTCCAGGTAAAATGATAAACTCTTAATGGAGACAAGCATGTGGAAGACTCTCCACCAGAAATGTTACATAGTGCCCCTTTAACTTGAACTCACAATGGACACATAATAAACTTCAACAAGTTTAAAGTCTGTACACAATATCAAAACACAGTGAAAATACCTTAAATAATAATCAAAATAAATTATCATTTACATTTAAAAAATGTATTTTCTTTAAAGATTTTGTGTTTGAGAGTCAAAGTTGAGTATTTGTCCCAATATCTGACCCATCCTGCCATGCCACAGAGCAGCTTGAGTAATGGGTGACTGGCTGTAGGTGGGAGTATCTAGCTGGAGGATTAGCCTGTTATACATGTTTTGGTGGATGGAGGATATTGGGGCATTAGTCAGGAATGCTACTGTACAAACCTAATAAGTTACTACAGTACAGTTTGTTGTCCATAAATATATAAAATGATTATGATGTAATTATACTCAGACTGCTCTCTACTTCCTTGCGCTGTATCCATGGTTTTCTGTCATTAATTGTAAGTTTTCTCATACCATACAATGACAGCAGATTGTCCTCGGTGCTTGGTTTAAAATCCAGTTGTCTTGTGTTTACATATCTAATACATGTCCTCTCATCACACAGTGGTGGATGGTCCGTACCCCTCCAGTCCTTTAGCGCCCCCTCCTGGTCCGGGGAACAGGATGTAGGCCACCTGAGGCTGCAGAGAGGCCCAGGGAGGAGCACATCCGCAGGGCACCATGTATCCAGCGCTGTGGGCCCCAGGACAGGCTCCCAGAGGGCTACTATGGGCCTGAGGAGGGGGGTGGTGGTGAGAGTGGAGTCCAAACGCACTGAAGGGGAGCGGGCTGGGGCTGAGGTGACCCATCAGCAGCTGTGGAGAGGAAATGAGAATATATTCAATTACAGGCTCATTAAAGTGGGACTAAACTCCCCCCACAACCACGTTTCAAATAGAGCAAAACTGGAAAGTACCTGGAAGACTAAAGGGCAGAGTGAAAGGGAGGGGGGGGAACAGTGTGATTGGTGTAACAGGTGTCCACACTTCAAACTCCGCACCTGCAGCCAGGTGTTTGTAATCAGAAACACCTGGTTGTAATCAGGGCAGTCTTTTGTCATGTCACCAACTACTTGAAATTGCAGAGGCCATTTAAGGCAAGCCAAACATAGATTTTGCAAATTTACATGGTCTGCACTAAAGTTGCCCAAAAAATGACTAGGAACAGTAGATAGTGCTATTAAAACACCATATACACAGATTAGAAGTGAAAAAGTGGATTTAGGCTTTAGTTCCACTTTAACGTGAATGGTGCAAAAGGATGAGCAGCTCCACTGTTGTTTTTTCCTACGCAGTCATTTAGGCCCTGTTCCTAGTCCCACTTATTTAGAGAATGCTCCACGTTTTCCTTGACGCCACATGATTTGTATAAAAAAAAAAAAAAAGATTTATATAGAAAACATGATAATATAATTTGTCTCGTTTTGGATGTACTGGCATTCAGGGTGGTAATATGTTGCCACCTATTGCTATTTCAATCTCTTTCGCATTGTTGACTGACATAAGAATCCTATGGTGTTATTGTATTTATTATCTACGAGCTTGAAGACAGTCCCTCCATGTCCCACCGCATTCAACTTGTCCCTCTTTTTCTCCAGTTTGAGGTGGTCATATGCAATGGTGCAAAACTCCGGTTTTGCTCAACTGAGCAATGATCACAGCTGCATGGTCGAGAGCACGTGCACGGAGCACGGAAACGCTATAACGCAGCCTCACACAGATTTGACATTTAATGTTCTATCGGTCTGTCCAGGCGAATGAATATGCCATACGCCGTGAAAATGTTGGTGTGGGCATATCTGAGGGGATTATGGTATATCCAAAATTTGTTGGTATAACTGTTTTTAAAAGTTGCTTCAGCAAATTGAAGTTCTGTGTTCTGTGTATCTGCTGCAAATGCAATTGGAGTCGGTTCTATATGCAGTAATTGTATTACGCAATAATAACATACACGCTGTTATGACTTGCTCGCCTAACTCGCTGCGCATTAAAGTCACAGTAAAGTTGATGGTAGTTACCCACATTCTGTTCCAGGAGAGACGCAGACCGCGGTCCCAGCAGACCTCTCGCCTTTTCTCCTGCTGGCAGAAACGAGTCCATAGGCACGTCCTCGAGCAGAGCAGCGGGCGCGTCCCCGAGCAGCGCTGGGATGGAGAACAGGTAGCGCTCCCTTCGCAGGCGCTTGGCTTTACGCCGAGGTCTGTACTTGTAGTCCGGGTGCTCTTTCATGTGCTGGGCGCGCAGTCGCTTCGCTTCATCGATGTACGGCCTCTTCTCCGCGTCGCACAACCGCTTCCACTCCGCGCCGAGCCGCTTACTGATCTCGGAGTTGTGCATCTTGGGGTTCTCCTGCGCCATCTTCCTCCTTTGACCCCGGGACCAGACCATGAAGGCATTCATGGGTCTCTTGATGTGATCCAGAGGTTTGGCCATTGCGTAAATCACACCCCCTTTCACACGCTACTGTCAAAACTCCATGGAGGCTTTGTGCGTAAAAGACAAATTACGCACCAAGAACTTTTTCGCGCAAAGGTGATTCTGTTTTGTTTGTCGGTGTCAAAAGTTATTTTGACAAAAGTAGAGAGTGGTCAAAGGTGCTGCGCGTGAATGGCATTCATAGTGCGCGAGGAGCCTTTTGGCTGGAGCCGAGGCGCGGAGAGAGCCAATGGCGAAGAGAGTGACACGGTAATCCCTTCAGTAAAAGTCACTTAAAGACGATAAGACTCCATTCCAAACATGTGCATTGTGTATGGACAGCATTGCCACGCCCCTGTATGTCAACAAATACCCATCATAGAATATCGTAGTTGATTTGGGCAAAATTGTTCATTCATAATTCATTATTGTCAATTTTAGAAATAAAATAGCAACCATTTATTTATTTATTTTTTATTATTATTATTTTTTTTTTTTTTTAAGCAAAACTATTTTCTTATCTCTCCTTTGATCAAATTTGAATAATTTTCAATCAGTCATACATGTTATACCCATAACTGCGACGTAGTCTATTGAGGTAGAAGTATTATTTGTGTGATCTTAGATTAGATTAATGAAAGATGAAACGTGAATGAGAACATGTTGCTGTATTTTAGAGAGGGATCTGGCTACAGACCTCGACCCAGAGGACCCAACCCGCACACCTCCACCAAGATGACCTCACGTGACTTACCTCCATCCACAGGTCCCTAAAAGTAAACAGCGGCCATGCCAAAAGACCGCCAAAGTCCAGTTTCCCGGCCGCTGTTTTCAACGTAACGCTATAAAAGTTAACATTGTTTTACACTAAAGACAAGTCTAAACCCTTTTCCTAACCTTAACCATAACAGATTTGTGCCTACTCTTCTTTATACAGCCTATGCGCTTTTCCAGACTACAACACTAACAGACAAACTACATCTAATATGCCTAAGCTATAACGCCCTTGTATATGTAGGCCTGTGTTGACAGACAGACACAAATATCTGTTTTTGTTTGTTTTTAACTGTTATTTTCCCTTCCCAAGCAGTGTAGAGCAAAAACAACATGAAGCTAGTTAATTTTAAACTAAAAATGAAATCTATTGGTGATTAAATGTCTTTGAAGTGCTTCACTCTAAACAATTTGAAATTAGTTTTAGAAAGTGTAATTACATCTTTGATAAAGTACACTCATGGAAAATGGTGAGGGACATGTGGGTGGAGGTGCACCCTGGTGGAGGTCTGCAGGTAGGGGCCTCTGGGTGGAGGTCTGCAGCCAGACTCTCTTGGTATTTTAAGTATTACATTCTAGGCATGTACTGATTGAGTTGACAAGTGGTGGATGAAGTACTCAGTTTTGTTGCTTAAGTAAAAGTACAGATACAGAGGTAAAAAGTTACTCAAGTAAAAGTAAAAGTATTATATGAAATCTACTTAAGTAAAAGTATTTAATGTACTTTTAAAGTAAAAAAGTAAAAGTATTTTGCACAAATGTTGTTAATTTGTTTAAGTGTAAATGTAGTGATATTGATTAAAAAAAGATGCATATTTTGGTCAACAGTAACAATACGAATCAATTTCTTAATTTCTTTTGCTCAAAGCTGAAGTTTGAACTTTAGTCAGGGTGTTACCATGAACATGGTCAAAACAACCCCACAAATCATATGAAAAGTACTTTTTACTTTTCAGTCCAGTTCAAAAATGTAGTGGAGCAGAAAGTACAGATACCTAAAAATTCCACTTAAGAACAGTATTTTATTACTTTTACCTTGTTACCTTCCACCACTGGAGTTAACAATATTACATAATTGATTTACAGAAACACATATGTTTCCATGCATTGGAGTTAACAGTATTACTATTACATAATTGATTTACAGAAACACATATGTTTCCATGCACACCAAAAATCTGATCATGATCTGATTTCTGGTCTGGAGTTTTCAAATGATTGAAATGTCATGTGAACAGTTACATCTGATGTGAGGAATCAGATTTCTTTCAGATTGTTCACACCTGTGCAGCTTTACAAGGTAAACAAAGAGTTGAACAAGTTAAGTAGAGTAATTCTAAGAACCTATTGATTAAGTGAGACAGGTCACCAGGTGTTTTTGACACACCAAACACACCAAAAATCAAATCTAATTACAGGGTTATCTGCAGACGTAGTTACTCTGTTACATTTACTTGAGTAACTTTATAACTTTTCAGAGTACTTTTCTAGCAACATACTTTTACTCCTACTTGAGTAATATTCTTTATTGAAGTAACAGCACTCTTACTTGAGTTTTGGTTGCTCTTCCTTGAGTGCAGTTCTACTACTCTACCTCACATCTGATTATTTTAGTTTCTCTCGTTTCCTCTTCTGGCTATGTAAATGTGCCCAGTGTCTCCTGCCCCTTATGAGAATGTGACATCAACCAAAAATATCTTTCTACTCTTTCGATGTAATCTTGCTCTTGTTTTTGTCTTGACCCTGTCTTCTCTGTGTTTAATCATCCTCTCCGTGTGAAGGTATGGACATCCAGTGTGCGCTGCGTAGATAACAGCCACCCATGGGACCCTGCCTCCGGACCACCCCCAGCACCCTGAACCTAAGCCCAGGTCTGCAGCCGGTTTATCATCTCCGCGTGCACCGCTGGATCCTTTGTGCTGGCTGATCCGGTCTTCGAGGAGCCCTGTGGAGTGTGCGATTGTGGGCGGTAAATAGAATAAAGCCCTCCTCTATGGCACAGCGCTGATATGTGCCGCTCGGCCCACCTCTGTCCACCTCTGCACTGTGAAAAGCCCCTTATGGGACTTTAAGGCGGATCTGTTACTTTCCACCTCAAGACATATTTTGCTACTTCAACTTTTGTGTGCTTTTATTGTGTTAGTTTGTTAAATTCACATGGTTATGTAATTCTGTTGGACGTAAGCGTTTGCTTCATTGTCAAGCCCGTCAATTTAAAGGGGTTTGATCCCAGCTCCAACCACTGCATGCTGTTGGTGTGTCCTTGAGCAAATGTGTGGGGTGAATAAATAATGATTAGAAAACAGCTGCACATTGAGAGGCTTGTCAATATTGTAAAATGAAATAATAAAATGAAATGTTACTTGCTCTATCCTGCAATAGTCATGAATTATAATAGTGTAGGTTTCAAACACCAATCTAGTTTTATTGCGATAATCCATTCATCTGTGTTTCTCAAACTGTGGTATGTGTACCTCTGCAGTTGTTTGTTATATTTAAAGGGCCCATATTATGCTATTTTCTGATCTATGTTATAATACTGTTTCCTCATCCAAAATATACTCGGAGTTGTGTTTTGTTTCATTCACACAAGCTTAACACACAAACCCTGCATATTTAAGATGAGTTTTTTTCTCAAACAGAAAACACTCTGTTCCACCTTGTGATGTCATGTGGTAATACAGGAAGTGCTCCACTGTGTTTATAAACTCCATACACCTTCACTAGAATCATTTGGATAATTTCAACCCTGGAATTGCCCATCTCTATTGAACTAAAGGTAAAAGGAGCTGTTAACTTGAAAACTGCCACTACATGACATCACAAGGTGGAACAGAGTGTTTTCTTAAAGGGTTACTCAAACATGTGGGAATGAAACAAAACACAACTCCAGATATGTTTTTGAGGAGGTAACAACATTATAACATGGCTTAAAGCTGGCTGGTGGTACCTGGAAAGCCAAATTTGATCTTAGGTAATACTAACTCCTGACCAGAATCACTGCTCTTTTAAGTCTCATCTATAAAACATCTTTTACCAAACACTGTTATTTGTTCTCCCTTGTTCTGTCCAAAGCATAAACTCTTTTTGTACTTAAGTGAAAGGGCATCGTCTGAACTCTCAGTAGAAGACGGAGGAAGTGCCAGCGGTCCAAAATGGCCGCTGTAATCCGGTTATCCGCAGGCTCGCAGATACGGCCTCTCCTTAGGACGTCTGCTCTGCTCCTGTCAAAAGTGTCCTCTGTGCACTCACATGGATTATAGACCTGCACACACAACACAAAACAACAAAACAGGTAACGGAGCAGAGGGCAGAGGGCTGTGGGGTCAAATAATGCGCGTCTATAGAGCTGTGTGAAGAAGGAACAGAGGAGCTGACGGTGCACTTGGGAAATACATTGAAAATGAATAAAACTGTAGAGGTTGTTGTTGTGTAGATTGTACAATTAATAATAATATGAATCAATTCGGCTCTTTTTATAGTCACTTTTTGTGCAATATTTTTGAGGGATACATTTTTGTAATTTCACATTTTTTCCAAAACTTCAAACTTTTCACGAGGAGGGTCCACCACCTTCTCGTCTCCATGGAGATGTTATTGCTTCGCCTGGAATATACATATCTATATGTTTATGTATCTGCAAGCAGCATGGAGACAAACGAGTAACACCAGCAGGCCAAGTTACTGATCAGATCTGTGGAAAGGCGACACCGCTCGGTAAGAATAAAAAAACAATGAATGAATGAATACAAGATGGACAGATGCCATACTGCTGAACATTCTGGGGAAGGGAAAAGCATCTCCATGGAGACAAGCCGGTGGTAAACCCTCTATCAGAAAAGTTACGTAGTGCACCTTTAATGCTTAAACTTTTTTAGTTGATCACATTCCACTGACAGATAAAGGTATTCATTCATGTCTACATTTCTGGGTTGCACTAGCTACTCTGTCATGCTGTCCATACTGTTAACTGTACAATATGTTTATAAAAGTTAGCCTACCTCCTCCCTGCTGCACTTCTTGCCTTCTCAGCTCTGTTTAAACACATCCTAAGTGCTGTAAGACTTCTTAAAAAACTCCTCGTAGCCTAACCCCAGCTTCCTGACACCTCGGAGTGGCCCTTCAGCAGACAGTTTGTGCCCAAATCCCTGCTACCGCTGCTGCTATGGGGGATTTCACTCAATCTTGTGCTTATTCTCGTGATACTTAGCCAAAAGTAAAGCCGTTTTAATAGCTTTGCTCTGACACGTCGATAGCGGAATATGCTTTGGTAGATCTCTGTAAGGGAGGAGGGTGGGTTAAACTTGGGGGCCCACATTGCAGCCAATCAGGGGCCTCTAATACAGTTCAGTCAGCAGCATATATTTACAGTGTAGTAGCGTTAGCACCGCACGTATGACAGGGCCTCCACAGCTCAAGATTTAATATGTCATCTCTGTGGAAAATTAAGTGCTGCTTGAGAAAGTGAAAGGTGCCAGCTAAGCACGTGGATACTTACTTAAACGTGGTTAAAGAGGTGTTATGGGGTGAGGGGGCGCACTCAAACATGTTTAGTTCAGTTCGTTGAATTTCTAAAAAAGAAAGAAAAAGAAATGCTCAAGCAATGCTCTTCCATACATCAATTCAAATCAAAATGATGATGATGATGATGCAGTCTAAGGCAGGAGAGGCCTATATGTTGTGTCTGTTCTATATGTTCTGTAACTATATAAGTAACAGCAGATATGAAATAATAACAAAGTAGTATCTCTATAATTATTGTTAAAAAGTCAAACTATGGTAATGTAAATGTTGCAATGGTAGGATGGCATCCACGTTTAGTTGTAAATATTTAATTAGGGTGAAAGTATTTTTTTCTTCGTCTCACTCCCTTTTTAGTGAGCAGCGTCTTTTGTTGTTATTATATATATTATAAATTGAAAAATGTAGACATTTCTTTTGTGTTCTGCATATGCTTGAAATAAAATAATCACATTTTAGCATGAATAATTAAGCTCATTACTACTATGTGTGTCATGCAAGGCGGGGACATTATGCATGGCCATGTATGGATTAGAGCTGGAATCAAACTGTCAACCTTTGGAGTGTGTTCATATGGACTATTTTATGAATGAATTGATAGCTAAATAAATGTCATGTTGTGAACACAATTTTACATTCACTGAAACTACATTATATGAAATATTTGAGCTAATTAAAAACAACATAAACGAGTCAATAGTACATCTTTCATATGCAGTGTACTTTTTTTAGGTGACTATTCAAATAGATCCTACTATGGAGCTCTATTAAACTTATTGAAGAAGCTTAATGGGCCCATAACAGCACATTATAAATGACAGGGCGATGCTGTTAAGAGGCTTATTGGAATAATGAGTGTAGTGCTGTCCGGTGGCAGTGATACAGAGCTTAAAGACAGGGAGGGGGGAGAAGTACAGATGCAAGAGAAGACAAGCCCCCGCTGTGAGCCCTGTAGGCTTTAAGGTCCGCTTATGTCACTATTAAGGCCAATATTACTGAGCTTGGTAGCATAATTTGGGTTAAACATTTGCAAACATTACAGGAACTCCTTTAACATGCCCACTAAAATTTCAAACTCGACTCAATACTCAATAGTGATTCTGATACCACAATGATAATAAAAAACGCTCTTTATTTAGACAATAGAATGTGATTTTCAGCATTAAATGGTAGTACTTTCTTTTCTATTCCCATGTGGCCTTATATCTGTGTAATCCCTCAGTCGTCCAGGTAGGCTCCATAGTGGTCCATGGGCGTGTACTAGTCTATGTGTCTTATACTTGTTCTGATACAGCTCAAGATCATTCTAAAGCTATTTAGGAAAGGTCCATTTTTGTCCTGTGAATGTGAAGCTATTAGGAAAGGTCCATTTTTGTCCTGTGAATGTGACTTTTTTAGTGTCTATACCTGCTCAAATGAATGTCTAGTTTCAATACTACTTCTAGTATTAATTAGTATCTGATTTTCGATACTTTTGACAACCCTACTAATAATACACACTGTGTATTTAGACTGGTCTGCACTGTTACACTGTTATTGGAGATTTAGGATTTTGCAATAGCAATATAATCCACTAGAGGTCAACCAAATATCGAATCTGAATAGAAATACTGCACTTATCAGTTTATTTTTTCATTTATTTTAAGTATTTTCTATTTAAATTAAAGAATCCAGTGAGGAAAAAATGAAGAAACAACTGCTTAAGCAAGAAAACAGTGGGCTCGTCCGGGATTTGAACCCGGGACCTCTCGCACCCAAAGCGAGAATCATACCCCTAGACCAACGAGCCGCTTGCAATGACTCCAAACTGTAGTGTTTATGTAGATGGACTCATGAAAAACCTCTACATCTTTAAATTGCGGTTGAAAAGCGGTTCAATCTATCATTATTTCGCTTTAAGACTGACTGATATGCAGTTTGACAATTTTATATGGAGTTAGTACCGACATTTTGAGTCACGTCCTAGATCTAACCATAGACTGTATATGGATCTAACCTGCTTAAACACAATTATTATTAGTTTGATTGATAGAAACACATATTTAAATTAGTGTTATTTAGCCATACTTAACAAACAGGCCGAACTGACCATGTTAAATCACAGTGTTTCAAAGACTATGAAATTGCACCCTCTATGGACCAAACACAGGACATCTCCAATGTGCAAAGTACTTTTACTTCATGCGCAGACGACAATTATAAATGTGACTTTTAATATTTGTTCCTGTTTCTTGTGCTGCTTTTCCTTTTTGTAGCCAGTCTCTCTATATTCTGTTTTGGCCACATTTTAATATGCATTTTAGTCACTGCTGGCACTGATATAAGTTATGATATCCTCTCTGTCCCATGGACTGTATGGTCTGTACTCAGAGGTGGGTAGTACTCAGTTACATTTACTTGAGTAACTTTCTAAAGAAATTGTACTTTTCAGAGTACTTTTCTTGCAGCATACTTTTACTCCTACTTGACTGATATTTTTATTGAAGTAAGAGCACTCTTACTCGAGTAAAGGTTTTGGTTACTCTTCCCACTGTGAGTAAGTCTATAATAAAGGTTTTGTTACTCTTCCCACTGTGAGTAAGTCTATAAGTGACTTGAGCTTTATGTTGACAATATGAAATGATTTGAACATTTGTGTTTCTTGCACCGCTCCTTCAAATATGATTTAGTTTGTCTAATTTTTTTGCCTATTCTTTTTGAAAATACCAGATTTTGTGCATGATTTAATATGTTGTCCTTCCAATTACATCCGAACAGTTACTCTTTAAGTTACTCTTACCTGAGTAGTACTTTTCCCAAATACTCTTTTTACTTTACTTGAGTAATTTCTTGGACCACTACTGTGTAGGCTACTTCTACTTGAGTAATATTATTTTGAATTAATGTTACTCTTACTCGAGAAACAAAACTGGCAACTCTACCCACCTCTGTCTGTACAATACTTTAATATGTAAATATTTTGGGGCTTTTTCATGATTATTTGACCCTCCCCTCTCTTGTAGCGTGCCCTTAGCGCGTTGCATTCTGGTCTTGGTAGTCTTCTGAGCCAGAGGAAGCTGTTGTAGCGGAATCCGAAGAATTTTTGAGGTGCTCCGCCGCCAACTCAGCCTCGTCTGGACCGTGCTCTCCGCTGTTCTTTTCCACCACCACTGTGAGGTAAAATAATCTACACATTTTACTCACGGATCGCATTTAAAAGCTGTATTCCTCTGCGCCTTTTGTTTAGCTACCGCATTGTAACAGCGCAGACGCTAACATTAGCTCGTTAAGTTACGCGTCCTTGGCTAAAGGCTTGTCACGGCTCAGAGAGTGGCCAGATCAGTCGCTTTAGCTTGATTAAAACATGAGCAGTTTGTGTTTTAATCATCATAGTTAGCTACAGAACAACTTCAGTAAAACATGAACGATGAATGGTACTAGCATCACTCAGTCCACACCCATTTGGCTCATCCCGTTATAAAAATGCCCATATCAAGAGCTACTTTGTAACTTTTCCGACTAGAATTACAAATATGACCATTTATTTGCATTTTACAACAAATCTAACACACTATTTAATCTCTGCCACCACTTTGATTCACTTGTAGCTTATCATTAAACTTTAATAAGCCAGTTTCCGGCAGAGAGCTGAAGTGGAAATGCGTAAAACATTCTAAACCCGTGCGTAAAAGTTTTCATTTTGATTTTGTTGAACAAGTGTTTGAGGTAGTTTTTGTGTTACTAGTTTTCTCACACTGTCGACTTCCTGTCTCAACAGACATTCGCTGAAGTTGGCCACATTTGCTCCCCTGTCTCTTGTTTTACAGTTCTCTGTTACAATGGCTCTCAAACTTTTCACACAAACTACCACGAAAAAAAGATTTGGCTTTCCGAGTACAACCAGATTTACAACAGGACTATTCCAGGTCTAATCTAGAGCTAAACTAGGTCTAAAAGTGGACTATATCATTTCCACTGTAGTTCTAAAGAAACAAGTATTCAAAGCAGGACAACAATGTGGATGAAATGATAAATTAGGCTAATCCACATATTGAAGAGCTGTCCAAGTACCACCTGAACGAGCCTGTGTACAGTACCACAGTTTGAGAAACACTACTTTAATGGTTTTGTCTCTATATTTTTTTTTTAGATCCAAGGGAAACAGAAATGTCTCAGGGCGAAAAACTAAAGGTAAGTGTGAAGCCCATAATCACTGATTAAGTACTGTTATGCAGTTGTTCCAGATTCCTGTTTAGTTGTGTAGAGTTGTACTGTAGTATAGGCCTACATGCTGCTGAAGCTAATTTGGCAAGGTTTTTGTGTTGTAAAGTTGGTCAAATGTGTATTTTTGAGTTGCACATTTTTACAGAAGATGCGCAATCAACTAAACTAGGACTAGAACAGGACTAGAACAGGACTAAACGCAGATATCACCACATTGGCATGTTTTTGGGCCATGTCGCCTCCTCCAGTTTGCTTTTATCACTCATGTAATAAAGTTATGCACATTGACAATTAGAATATTAAAGTTTATACATTAAAAAGCACCATTATTATTATTTAGCATAACACTACTGCTACAATACAAAGTTCTATTAGAGATACAGTATTTCAAATGTCTCCTACACTTAAGATGGTGTCATATCCCAGTCTGTAATTACAACAAAGAAGACATGACAGGCAGTTATTACCTCTCAGAGTTACCCATCTGTTTGCCTGAGGGACTTTTCTAGGTTTATGGCTCTACTTCAGAGCTTTTAAGGGGCCATTTTTCTTTTCCTTGTGTTTAAGGCTGTAGAGCTTTAGTCATTTAGTCGATTAATCGGTTGACAAATAATTTTGGATATAAAGGATTTATATGGGACAACAGCAGCAACAGCCAGGTATGTTGTGAATTATTTAAAGATTTGGAAGTGACATGAGTTTTAATCTGCTTCACAAGGGCTACTGTAGGCCGTAACCCAAACGCCAAAACAAGAGCAGAACGACAGCAGCCTCAACTCACTAGCGCCAGTCTCCAAACTGACCAGTAACTGGCGAATAGAACCTTCACATCCTTGCATAGCATAGCAACCAAGTGTCACATACAAAAGCGTTACATTAACAACAACACATAAACCGTTACAAGAACAACAAAAGGTGTCAACGCTGAGCTAAACACAAAATATCATCATTACAATATAAATACGGTTTCCTAACACCTTTTCTTGTGAGTGCAGTTTTGGTCAGATACATGGTCATATTATAGATGTATTGAATAGTTTTAAGAGCTTTTGTCTTATCGATAGGCAGGACATGTCTTTAGTCGACCAAGGTTGACAACACCCCTATTTGTATTGAAGTTGCCCTTTTAGCAAAGTGACACAATGGTACCCGCGATACAAAGGCGTGTGCAGTTTGCCCTTTGCTGAAGTCCTGGCTGCATAATAAAGCGTTTTCAGAAGAGATGTTTGATAAGCACTGTTCAGTCTTTGCAGCACGCCTCCTGGGTCGTCATGAGGATGGAAAAGCCCTCTGTCTGTGGGAAAACATGTGAGCCAAGTGGTTCCAGTTCAAAGGCTATTTTTCACTTTAGGTCATGTTTAGTTCTGTATTTCTTTTGGTTTAGGTCTCATCCTATAGACCTGGTTTAGTCCTGGTTCAGTCCTAGATTTAGACCAGGACTGGTTTAGTCTTAAGGTCATGTTTAGTCCTGGATTTCTTTTGGTTTAGTCCTGGTTTAGACCTTATCCTATGGATCTGGTTTAGTCCTGGTTCAGCCTTGGATTAGACTGGATTTAGACCATTGTCTTGGTTTAGTTTTTAGGTCATGTTTAGTCCTGGATTTCTTTTGGTTTATTCGTAGTTTAGACCTTTTACTATGGTGCTGGTGAAGTCCTGATTGAGTTCTGAGTCCTAGATCTGGTATTTATGTCCTAGTTTAGTCTTAACAAGGTCATGTTGGTTTAGTCCTGGTTTAGACCTTTATACTAGAAGAGGGTTTTTAACTTATCATTGCAGTAATGAAAGGTTTGAAATTTTAGTATTGTGACAACATTAGTTCACACCTGGTTTCATCCCAGTCTTGCTTTGATTCTGTTACTAGTCATGGTCTAGTAAGTCCAGGTAAGGCAGAGACATATGATCTGTCCTCACATCTAGGCCACTAGTGCACACTTTAAATCTGCACTGAATATGAACTGTACTGCACAAGTGACTGGAATGCATTCATTTCCATTTTTATTCTGTTATCTGTTCCCCTGGTGGGACAATAAAGTTTATCTTATCTTATGTTTAGTTCCTAATTTAGTCCCAGTTTAGTCCCAACTTTGATGTGGCATGTGAGCGAGAGTGAACACGGCCTTCTTGTCCTGGTCAAGTCATGGTTTAGACCTAATAAAAGTGTCCTGCTTCAGACCTTATATGTGCTGATTTTAGTTCTGTTCTAGTCCTTGTTTAGCTCAGGTTTGGTCATCACGCTCTAAAATATATATATTTTCTTGTTGTTAATTTAGCTAATATTATTGTTCATAGTCTATTCATCTAAGGAAGCTCTTCAGGGACATGTGTGTGAATGATGTTTTGTTTCATTCTAACCCTTCCTGTTTCTCATTTGCAGCAAGGCCAGTTCACAAACCCTGAGACCCCGGGCTATGTGGGTTTCGCTAATTTGCCAAATCAGGTTCACCGCAAGTCCGTGAAGAAGGGATTTGAGTTCACCCTGATGGTGGTCGGTGAGTGTGGACTGTTCCATTGTTTTTCTTCCATATCACTTCACTGCCACAGGGCTGGTTTACAAAATGATAGTTTGTATTTCAGTTTAAATGTCACATTTCTACACGTTTGTGTCCAAAGAATACAATACAGACCTTAACGTAGTTTTCCATGCCAGCTTTTTAAGTGCGTGCAATAGAACACATAATAATAACAAAAAGGGGGCATTTCAGGATCTCGCCTGAAATGTGTACCACAATATTAAAGATTCTTGACATAGTTCTTCATAACTGTGGTCCTTTGACCTGTTTTATTTACTCCACAAATCACAAATTATTAGTGTAGTGTTTTTAGCGTCTGCAGAGCCTCCACTGTACATGCAGTGTGTATGCAAATTACTGTGTATACTACTACAGTATTCAAATTTCATTGTGTGCCTCAAAAATATATTGACCAGCCCTGTCCTAACTCCACTGCACTGCTCTACAAAGGAAAAACACAACAACTGCATATTTTGTCAAAAGTTTTATTTTAGTTTTTTTTTTGTTTTATTTGGTGACAAAGTTTAACACTTTTAACTCTCTCTCGTTTTTGAGAAATCTTGTTGTGAAAGTGGCAGTTACTATAAACAAAGGAAAAGTGCAGTAACTGCAGCTCGGAATTCAAACGCAGATACTGCACTTTTCTGTTGTTTCACTGGAGAGTTTCACACAACTCTGAAATGGGACAAAATACAGACTTGAAACTTTCACAATTTCTTATTCAACAGGCAAACTAAAATACTTAACATATTTTGGGAGATCTTATGCCACCAAAAACATTTTCTCAGACCACTTCATTTTTATACTCTAACGGTACATTCAAAGGTCAAAGGTAAAATCAGTGTTGATGGTTGTGAGTGATACATATTAATATTATTAATAGTAACACATAAACATACTCTCAGTACTGTACCTCTGACATTCACAGAGAGACAACATCAAAACTTTAAAGACATTTTTCTCAGTTTAACTGTCAGCGCAGATCTTTCCTTTGCAGGGCAGATGTATTGTAATCCTCCAGCCTTTATAGCACTACCCCTGTAGTAGTAGTAGTAGTAGTAGCAGTAGTAGTAGCGGTAGTAGTATCAGTAGTAGTAGCAGTAGTAGTAGCAGTAGCAGTAGTAGTAGCAGTACATGTCTAAAGTGATGTAAATGCATGTGACTGTGCCTGGCCTGGTACAGTCTTGTTCTGACATAACTAGCTGCTGGACAGAGGATCTCCGCTCTTCACTTCACAAATGGGTCACACGGCATGACGCACACACTGTCCTGCTCTGTTACACTCTGCTTTTTCTAGGGCTGCAAAATTAGAAATTGAACCGAAATCGCACTTTGAGTAGACGCAGTTAGGATATTTAGTTGTTTGTGGGTGCTTTAAAAATTACAGCCTTTTGCAGTGATTTACTGTGTTATTCTGCATAAAACTGCTAATCCTTTTTAGTTTAGATTTGGACAAACGTCTTCTAAAATACATGTAATTTTTGCAATTGTTAGTTCATAGTTATTTTGTCAATTCTAATTGCAATTCTTATCGATATTGATATTTTGGCTTTTGGTATCTACAGATTCCCGATATCAACCGATACCAGCATGGTCCATGAAAACACAGTTAATGTACTACAACATTTATCCAATTGTGTTATTTATAGAGCAAGTACCAATATGAAACATTCTAGGCCAACATTAGCCAGTAAATAGTCTTATTTAGATGTATCAATATCATGGAACTGATACTCGATCCACATTTTCCTGGATCGTTGCTGATATTTGATGTAATTAGTAATTTTCCCAAATCATTAAGCCATAGCTCTCTCTCCACACCAGGGCTGGGATATCTCTCTCTCTCCAGGTGTGCCTCCTCTGCTGAGCCTGGTGCTGAGTGGAAAACGATCATGTTAGCTTAATGTTAGCTCCAGCTGCAGATGGAGGGAGAGGGGGGAGGAGAGAAGGGTGGGAGCTCATCCTTTGGCGCTAAAATAAGGCGAGGAATGTGGCCTATGGGGCTGGGGGCTGCTGGCCCCGGGCCCGCTCTCTCTGTTGGTTTAACCTACTGTTGGCCTGTACTATAAACTACATGCTTCCTCTTCCACTTTTTTTCACTTTGGCTCCACCACAAATTTATGAAGTTCCCAGAGAACTTTGAGATTACTGGGATTACATTTGCGATAAAATTGGACTGTCAGTTTCCTATGGTTGGGTATGTCCCAATGTCGAATTTTAGAGTTATTATTTATGTTCAAGGGAAAAATGCAAGTTTAGGATTGTTATGAATGATTGACAAAGAAATTTTTTCACTTTTCTTAGCCAGTTTTACTTTTTTGGCAGCCTGATTAAAACAAAAAAAAAAGCGTAAAGTGGAACTAAACACGAAATCCCCCTTTTTGCTACTAAACTGTGTACTAGTATATGGTGTTTTCATACTATTATCTACTGTTCCTAGTCATTTTTTAGCAACTTAAGTACAAAGTAGGTAAATTTACAGCTTTCTGGTCTCCTAAATCTAAGTGTGTGCTACCTTCAGTGACCTCTGCAATTTCAAGTAGTTGGTGACATCACACATGACAGACCTGATTACAGGCTGACTGCAGGGGCGGAGTTTGAAGTCTGGATACCTGTTAGAACGATCACACAGTTCCTAATATGTCCAAACTGTGCCCCTTTACCCCCCCACTGCCCAGTTTAGCAGCTCTGTTTGAAATATTTTTGTGGGCGGAGATTAGATGTTTAGTCCCACTTTAACTTGAAAATGAATTGTCATTTGTACTAAAGGGCCAATACCCAAATTTTAAACCTCGAGTGAAGAACATTTTTCAGACTGAACTGTTGCCCCTGTTGAACCATGACCAAGAAACAACTGTCTGGGGCTGTGGGATAGTCCATTGTTTCCACATGGCTCTCATCCAACAATATCTCTGGATAAATTGTCTGAGCTAGAATAATGGAAGTCGAGAATAGGGCCGTATGTGTTACTATTGCCAGCTTAGCTCCTAAACCAGTGTGACGTTTAGTTCATCATTGCTCATCATGTGGGATTTCGCTGGCTTCCTCAGTGGTCACAGTCTGCATTTTAAATCTTAAAATGGTTCACTACTTATATCTTGCTTTAACAAATAACTTAATGTAATCTGTATTGCCTTATTGCTCTCCTCAGTGCAGTTCTTTGTTCGGGTGCTGAGTCATCTTGAATGGCCATAGAAAGACCAGTGCTTGTTTAATCTATTTTTAGAGCAGTTACTTTGAAAGAACAATCTTCTCTTTTCAGCAGTGTCACATGAGTCTCAGCACAGACCAGGTGTACCTTTTATAATTGTTGGTTCTCCTTATTATGTGGAGTCTGCGGCCTGTTTACTTTTCCCATAAATATCGGGTGGGTCATTGTTCAGACAGAACTCTCCTTGTGGTCCAGACCAGTGCGTCACTGAGGTGCTGTTTCCTAAAGTGATAGGTTTAACTCTTTTTTTTTTTTTTTTTTTTTTTTTTTAAAGTTCGTAATAATAAATGGGCAAAAAATATTTAATTGAGAAACACAAATGCGCACCAACATCCAAGTAGTGTCGTCACGATACTAAAATTTCAAACTTGATTTTGATACTAAGGAGTAAACTTGATACTCAATACTGATTCCGTTACCACGGCGATAATAAACACTATTTAGGTTCTCTAGTGGTCCATGGGTGTGTACTAGTCTATGTTATAAATTCCAGACCTATCAGGTTTATACTTGTTCTGATACAACTCAAAATCATTCTGAAGCTTTTCAGGAAAGGTTCATTTCGGTGAATGTGCCTTTCTTAGTATCGATACCTGCTCACATGAGTATCTAGTTTTGATAGTAATTTTGGTATTGATTAGTATCAGATGCACAATGCATTGTTGAAGGAAAGTCATTTTCTTATATAGGAGAGTTTACGTTTTCCTAAAATGAGAAAATGATTTTTTTCCAACAGTTTCTTGACGCAGCAGAGCTACCATAGTGTAGTGTGTAGTATCGTGTAGTAGTACCTTTGTACTATAGTAGGACAACCTCATACAATGTGTTTTGTTTCTCATATATTTCTTTATGTTTCTCATTTTGTTCTAAGGTGAATCTGGTCTGGGGAAGTCTACTCTGATCAACAGTCTTTTCCTGACAGACCTCTACCCTGAGAGAGTCATCCCCGGAGCAGCAGGTGACACTATCAGTTTGACAGTTGTGTTTTATTGTTGTCTTTGAGCTTGTTTTGAATGTGTTTTGACTAAACAGAGAAGATTGAGAGGACGGTCCAGATTGAGGCCTCCACGGTGGAGATCGAGGAGAGAGGAGTGAAGCTGAGACTCACTGTGGTGGACACTCCGGGATATGGAGACGCCATCAACAGCCAAGACTGGTACAACAGCACAGCCAGATTATTTAAAGCAGAACTAATCAAGGACTAAACAAGGTTGAAAAAGGGGGACTAAAGCAGGTTAAAATTAGGACTAAAACACAGCTAAACCAGATCGGAACTTAACCCGGCAAAAGCCAGAGCAAATAAGATCCATAATATCTGGAATGGCACCTGTTGAAATCAGAAAGAGGAGGAACTCTCAACAGATTTTTAGCCAATTACAGAAGCCAATTGACTTGCTTTGATTTAAAAAAAAAAAAAAGTTAAATAAATGTGTAGCATCATAAAAATGTTTCAAACCTTGTGACAGTACATCTTAGCAAGCTTAGTCTAAACCAGAACTGACCCCGGTTTAGAACGGGTCTGAATCTAAACTTGGATAACTTTCTGCATGTTTCCCTTTTCCAGTTTCAGCACCATCATCAGTTACATCGATGACCAGTTTGAACGCTACCTCCACGATGAGAGTGGACTGAA
This sequence comes from Periophthalmodon schlosseri, assembly GCA_000787095.1. Classification (NCBI taxonomy): domain Eukaryota; kingdom Metazoa; phylum Chordata; class Actinopteri; order Gobiiformes; family Gobiidae; genus Periophthalmodon; species Periophthalmodon schlosseri. The sequence continues at coordinate 26,979 of KN485143.1, forward strand.
CAGAAGACACATCGTCGACAACAGAGTCCACTGCTGCTTCTACTTCATCTCCCCCCTGGGACACGGGTCAGGATTCAACTTTGTACTAATAGAAACTGCTTTGTTTCCAGTTTTTTCAGTTTTCTCAAAAATATTGTTTGCTTATTATATAGAATTCTGTGAATACTGACGCGGCATAATGGATTTTGCAGTGGTTAAAAGCATTCACCAGTAATAACCCAGCAGTCGTTCCAGGGCTATTTTATTTTGGGGATCTTTTTTTCTTGAATGACTAAAACATGAACTAAAACACTCTTTTGTCCAACCAGACTCAAACCTCTGGACGTGCAGTTCATGAAGGCCATCCACAACAAGGTGAACGTGGTGCCGGTCATCGCCAAAGCAGACACCCTCACCCTAAAGGAGAGGGAGCGACTCAAGCGCAGGGTGAGGCATTCATAAAAGCTACATACATACATTCTACATATATTTATGAATGGACACATATGGAACGCAGTAAACAGGAAATAAACTCAAAATATCTCAACTTGTTTTAGATTTAATTTTTTTAATAGCCACCCTTTGTTTTGATCACTGCATCACATACTTGGCATCTCTTGACCCTGACGTGGCACAGCTGTGAAGAGAAAACTATTTCATTTCATCATGAGGCTCATTGAGAGAAGGACAAGGGTTTGCAGGGCTGTCAACAAAGCAAAGAACGACATTGGATGTCTTCCATATGTATCTAAAATGTAGAAAGTAGTAAACATAAAAAACAGTTAATGAGATGGCTTGTCCAAACTTTTGACTGGTAGTGAACATACTTGCCCAGGTCACGTGGTCATTTTCCGGTTCTGTTCTGTAGATCCTGGATGAGATTGATGAACACGGCATCAAGATCTACCACCTTCCTGACGCAGAGTCCGATGAAGATGAAGATTTCAAAGAGCAGACCCGGATCCTGAAGGTAAACTGCGTGTTAAGACTAGATATATTTTCAAACTTGCACTATGCAACTTTTCTGTTGGAGGGTTCACCACTTGCTTGTCTCCATGGAGATGTTATTGCCCGGAATGTTCCACAGCATTGCAGTAAACTTGTCTTTCTTGCATTTATTCAATTACAGATGTTTGTATTGCTCAAAAATGTCTTGAAAACATAGATTCCTTCTGCACCAAAATATACAACAAAATATATTTACAGATCATGGAGCAAGTAGAATTCATGTTTGTATCTTGAGAATGAAGAGGACTGATGGGACATGGCTTTTGTTAAAATGTGCTTTATTATGCAGTACAATACTCTAATGGTCTAGGCTGCCTGTTTATGTGCCGGCCTCAGCATTTGCTCTGACAATTTGCTGAATGTCTCTCCCCACTCTTCACCCCCATTTGATACTCAGCTGTACCTAAAACCGAAAGGGGGGAATTTAAACTTTATGAAGTGCCTGATAATTACTCAAAGAACTGTCTGCTTTCATAGGCTAGTATCCCGTTTGCCGTGGTGGGCTCTAACCAGCAGATCGAGGCCAAAGGGAAGAAGGTGCGTGGGCGGCTGTACCCCTGGGGCGTGGTGGAGGTGGAGAACCCGGAGCACAACGACTTCCTCAAACTCAGGACCATGCTCATGTGAGTGCCAGCAGCAACTGGATATCACATACAAACAAAAAGCACTGTTCTGTAGATTTACAAATAGTGGGACAATGAAACTCAACAAAGCCCATTGAGATTTTTAAAGTAAATTTCCCATTCATTTTTCCATAGATGTTTTGTAAAATTTAAATATTAAGAGTGAGTAATGTCTATTATGCAGTCTATAAATAAAAAGCTGAAAAAAACAAATTTAAAATAAAATAAAAAAATATATATATAGGTCTTGTGGTCATTGGTTACCACATAACTGATTAGTCCCCAGCAAGCTTTCAAACTTTATTTATTTATTTATTTATTTTCCCCCGAAAAGTCTAGACTCTGGCGGTCATCTGGGATTCATAGAACTGTAGTTATATTCGTAACTTTAGTTTTATTCAAGTAGCACACTACTTCTCATTACAAAATTGGTATGTATGCATGGCTAATTATTATTTAAGATATTTAAGATTATATGATTTTGAAATTATTCTGGATGCTTTTTGTCACATTTATATAACAACCATGTAAGTTCTCTTGGTAGTTCTTTAGTTGGTTTAGTTTCTTGGATCATTGGATTTAAGATCTTATCAAAAACGTGCATAGTTTTTTTTTTTTGTTTTTTAATGTTGGTGAAGTTTATAGGTTTACTTCCTGGTTAGACTTTATTAAATGAATGTTTTAACTGCCGTAAATTGCCTCTGCATTTTGGATGGAGTCTTCTGTGTTGCTGACGTGGGTAGAGCGTGTTTTAGAAGTCACCGCTACTTCCTGCGTTTTTGAACTTTTTTTTCTCACAAACTGCCACTTAACTGATGTGAAACTGTGGTAAATATTTATCACAGGTACCATCTCGCCAAACCATGTCATAATTAGAAAAACATGAAAACCTGTCGTATGCACTTAATGCAAAAAACGGAATAATCCCTGCCCCTGTACGACTCCCCATAAACCCCTTGTTGTCACATCCTTCTCTTCACTGTATTAATGCTGAGTCCTGACTTCCTGTTGCCCCTACCACAGCACACACATGCAGGACCTCCAGGAAGTAACTCAGGACCTGCACTACGAGAACTTCCGCTCGGATCGGCTGAAGCGCGGGGGCAGGTTGTCATCGCACGGTTACATTCTGCCTCTGTCTCCTGTGTATGTACTGTCTGCTACTGCTGCTGCTCCTCTACACCTCCCCCACAATGCACTCCGTTATGAGACATGTGCCAGACAGTTTATGTTAGACATGGCAAAAGGGTAGGGTAGTAAAAAATGAATCATGACATTAGTTATAAAAACAACAAAAAAAACTGAACATTTTAGGTGTTTTAAAGTGATAGTATGCAACTTTCTGGAAGTGGAAAGCCAGCTGCCTGATTCCATGGAAAGAGAAAGTTAAAACCATACTGCCATACTGTGGAATATTATAGCCCAAGTTCCAAAGTAACAGCATTTCCATGGAAACAAGCAGGAGGAAGCCCACCTCCAGGCCAAATAAGAGTAAGGTTTGTGGAGTTGCAAGCCTGCTCACTGTAAGGATGCATGTTTTTCTATGTTTTTCAGTGCAGTCAACTCATTCATAATGATAAAAAACATGCTTTTATTTAAGTATATTTTTCGGCAAAAAAGTTACATACTATGACTTTAAATACACACAAATATAGACTGACAATGACACAGAAGACGATTGCATTCTTTTATTGTTCATCCGTTTTCAGGTTTTTCTATACTAGTTAGAATATTATCTTTAATCCATCATTTTGCATGTTAACTTCATTCATAGATTTAACAGGTTGTAGTTAATTAGAATCTTGTTTCCACCAACTGACTAAAATGTGTAAAAACGTCTTGATTTCATAATCATGGTTCAGATGACTACCTTGGAGCATTCCACCAGTTTAAGCATAGTTTGTGTGTAGGTTTTCTTTGCCATCTGTAAAATTTAAAAAACGGAGATCAATATGGAATTGCATTTTAATATTTGAAGCACCACCAAACACTTGATTTATTATTTTCATCCTTTGTGAAACTTAACTGTATGTTACCTTGAGATATGAGGCTTAAGTCTGACACTTGAGCCTTGTTTCGATTGGTTCGCTTTAGAGCAGATTGATACTGTCTGAAGCGAACCGTACCGGCCCGTTTGAGAGGCCCAAAGTGGTCTGGCCATATCGCTTTAGCTAAGGCGTGGCTACACAGCACAATAAAATGACTGGATAGGGGACGCAGACTCAAAAAACAAGATGGCAAAAAGTGGTGGAAATGGGGTCCTCAACTTTGCAGTATGTAGTTTGGGTTTATTCTGTAGATTTTGTGCATTAACATAGCGAGTATTTTACTATTTAACTCCATATCTTAATGAGTGTGTAGCCTTCTTCTAAAGCCAAAGCAGGACACGGGAGCGGTTTGTGCACCAGCTGAGGTATTCACTTTATTTTGTCTGTAACTCAGGGGGAGGTACCACTGTTCCCCTGACTCCGCCCCTTCTCTCTCTCAAATCTTGCTTTTTCACACCTGTGTAGACGTCTGTGGTAGAGCCCACTTCTTTCTAACCTTAGCCGCCCAAGACTAACACTGTCGCCACCGCTTTCACTTTCTCAATGTGGCTTTGGCTTGTCCTCAAAACGTGTTTACACAGCTTATAACGAACGATTAATAATGGCACATATATACACTGATTCAAGTCTATTGATACTTTGCAGTGACATCATGCTGGGGGGTTCTGCATATAGGTCCATGGTGGAATGTTCAGCAGTTACCATGGTGACAAAATGCACACATTAGCAAACACTGTCAAAAAAAGTTTTTAGACGATACAAGCGTTCATGGTCTTGTTTAGGTGATTTTGAACAAAAAGATGAGCGTGACTGAGAAACTGTTGGCTAACGGTAGCTAGCTAGTGACTGCAATGTTATGTGTGAGAGACTTGTTTATCACCACACATTAGCTCACATTCCACTCCATCTAAGTCAGTTCTTTCTGGTCAGATTGTGTTACAATAAAGCTCAGATTAAAATCTTCAGACAGAGCAGTGTCTACAGTTAACATCACACCCCCAGTTAATGTTGTTGACGTCGGCTGCAAAGTATCAATACAGTTCCTTTCATTTGCATTGTAACTCAAACTGACTGTTGATCCAGGAAGGGCCCGGAGCCGGAGGAAATGGACAAAGATATGATTCTGCAGGAGAAGGAGGCTGAGGTGAGATGGAGCGTTCAGCGATGTTTCAATTATATTATAAACGTAAGAGTTATTTCATTGCCGTTCTTTATATTGTACAGTTGAGACGGATGCAGGAGATGATTGCCAAGATGCAGGCCCAGATGCAGAAGCAGGGAGATGGTAAGGACGATTTTTATTTACACCAGTTAAATCTCACATTGAACAAGACAGTTTGGTTAATGTACAACACTCTTTACGTCAAGTTTAAAGAAATATACTTTTATAAACACAATATCAAACATCTGAGTGTGAGCCAATGATGTTCTAAGCCTGAACAGAGGTCTGGTTTGGTTTGAATGATTGACCACCTGCTATAGCTCTTGATCGGCCCTCCACTTTGTTTTAGTTTTAATATGTGGCCCTTGATGAAAGGTTGGACACCCCAAACCTAATGATCATTTGTAATTGTTTGAGTGCAGTGAAACTCTTTCTAGGGATGTATTGAGATTATACAATTTGTGGCTTTGTAGAAAGAGCTTTTACCCATAAACTAGAGTCTGTGTTATCTGTGTTGCAAAAGGATAAATAAATCTCTTAAAGGGAACTGTATGTAGCCTTGTGCACTTACGGTTTCAAAAAAGGAACTACACTGACGACTGAACCGGGGCCGCCAGTACCTAAACCTGTATATAGAGGACACGTACAAGTTTTTCTCATTCTCAGTATATGGACGGCATGTACTCCAGCAGCAGAGGCACTGATTGATTGCAGTTGCGGGTGCTGAGGTTTAAGTAGTGAGGATTCAGATCAGAGTGAGTCCTTTTAGGTTTAAACCAACTGGATTTCAGCGTTGAAACTGGCAACCCAATTGAAAGGCTCACGTGAGGCTCATTCTGCTTTCTGATTGGATAATTGTCTTGAGAATTGTGTACCTTATATCTAGGGACACACATAGACCATGTTTATGAAATTTAAAATCAAAATCATATATTGCATATAGTTTAGTTGGTTTTTTTTGTTTTGTTTTAGGAATTTTCAACATGTATTTTTTTTTACAATTGTACATTACAGATCTTTATCTCATCAATCTAATATTTATAAATAATCCACATATATAATTACCATGGGAAAGTTCTGAAAACTCCTGAGATTGTGCTACCCTCATTATGACGCAGAAACTACGATAAGAATCTACTTTAGCCACATCTCTCTCCTCTTAATGACATTTTTCTTGTTTTCAGACCCTTGAGCCGCTGTCAGACTTGGTCCAGACGTGTCCTGGACTGTTACTGCCTCTGTCCTGCGCCAGCCCACAGTGGGATTTCCTTTGTACAACATATAGTCTATTCACAATGTTTCTTTATCCATGTTACTTGCTTTAACAACCTTTTTTTTTATTATTATTTTATGAAACAGTCAAATGAAGTATCGCCACCTGACTTTTTAAAAACGCTGTTACTTTTAGTGTCCTTATTTACGTTTGAAAAACCAAAGTCGTGCTGCTTGTGCTTTGGGTCGTCTGGCCTTAAGCGCCTTTGCTCTTCGAAGGGCTGAATTGGAAGTAGTGTATTTGATAACACTTTAAAATAACTACAGTTTTAACAGCCTTAAAGGTGTAACTTTTTTGTCGTAGGGTCTGCAACCTTCTTATGCCATTGGTTTGCCTGAAATGTTCCGCACTATGGCATTGAACATATCTATCTCCATGAAGACAAGCAGGTGATGCTACCCTGTTTTTAGCTATTAAAAAAACTGTAATTGAATAGGTTGGTTAGATAAGTGTGTAAAATTCCAGGCAAAGCAGTTATATCTCCATGGAGACAAGCAGGTGGCAGACCGCCTGACCATGAAAGTTGCGTAATGCACCTTTAATAAAGCAGTAACAAATGTTTGATTCATAATAAACATTTGATTATTAAGAATGATTCAGGCTTAGCAACTACTTCAAGGCATTGTTCCTGTGAAATGTGAACAACAGAATTAGTTCATTTTAAAAGGTTTGCAGTGGTCCGAAGTTATTCCTCACTCAACTTATGCATTCCAAGCATCCTACTTATCCACCACGCTGAGTTTATAAGCTCTTTTCACAACTCTGAGACTAGAGCAGTGTTTTGCCATCACGGTAAAGCTAACATCTAGCATGCTAACTGTGTAGTTCCTGATTATCAGACAATGCAACACTTTATAATTAGATGCAGACCTTACACAGAGAGGAGTTATTTTGATCTCAAGAGCTGCTTATACAATATATCTGTACTGGGGGAAGACACATTTTGCTCATATACATCCTGTACATGCCCTTTAATACCCGAGCTCCTAAATAGTAGTTACTAAGCCTGGATCCTTCTTAATACATACTGAACAAATAGTTTATTAAGTCTTTGTTCATGCTTTATTAAGGCTAATTAAAGTGTAGTTATTTTAAAGTGGTACCACATATTTATACATTTGCCAACAAGACCTTGCAACATAACATTTGAAGTATATGTTTTGCATGCATTTGTCAACCCTGTCATACGTGGGGTGCAATTTTACCTTTGTAAGAAACAGTATTATCAACACATGAATATTCTGCCATTTGAACCATGCTCCTGTTACTGTACTGTCTATTTTTGGTCATGAAGTTACTGTTTACTGCCAAATCCTGCAGGTATAAGATAAAATGTTTGATGTAGCCAATGTTTCCCAGTCACCAGCCAAACGACATTCCTACAGTCTGGTAGTTACAGAGAAATTCCAAATGCTTTTATTGTAATAAAGGTTTTATTAAACTTTATTTGTGAGTCGTTTTTTTGTGTGAGTAAATGTGGTGAGTTGTGCAAAAAAAGCAAACTATTTTCTGCACTGATACAGCACTGTCTGTCTAACTTATGAACTTTTCTTTTCAAAAAATAAGGTCAAAAGTCCAGCGATGGGTAGAGCTGAGTGTGTTTTTAATAAAATTGCACTTCTTTGAGTAGTTTTCAGACATCGCACGTTTACTCCTACTTTAGTATTTTTTATTTAAAGCTATAGTATGTAACTTTTTAAACCACTTTTTTTTTATTGTGGATATTTTTATTGCACTAAAAAACATACATTCTTACTGTGAGCGAGCTTGCATTTCCACAAGCCTGACTCTTACTTGGCCTACTTGTTTCCATGGAAATGATTTTCCTTTCGTTATAAATATTTACAGAATGACACAAAACTATCTCCATAGAGAATGTTCCTAAGTATGGCTTTAACTTTCTATGTCCATAGAATCATGCATTTGAATTTCCACTTCCAGAAAGTTACATACTATCACTTTAAGTAACAATCCTCTTACTTGAGTGTTTAATCTTTTCAAAATAACGGAGTGTATTCATTATTCATTCACCAGATGAATTATCCAGATAGTTAATCTTAGTTTCTTACTTGAGTAGTTGTTTCCACAAATACTTTTTTGCTCTTGAGTATTTTCTTGGACCACTACTCCTACTATCGTAATATTATGTTGGCACTGCTGATACTTATAGTACTAACTACTCTGTTCACCTTTAAAGACAAATAAGATGAATTCTGTAAGATGTCTTTACACAATATCAAAAAACAAACTCAAATCAATATTTTCTGTTAAAACTGTAAACGGTGGATATATTTTTCCTCCAAGTAGTTTAAAAAGTATAATGTGAGTGTCCTGGGATTTGAAAGGTCTTCACCAGTTTCACTGTGTGTTGGCTGAGAAGGGAACTCTGTAATGCCCGAGATCAGATAGAAATATAAAGTATGTACATAGAAGTACATATAAAGTATGTATGTGAAAATATGGATACTTTTTTAATGATGTAAAATCTCAACAAAATGATTGACACCACTGTTATTTTTCCATAGACTTTTATTATATCTTTACTCTTGGTCTAACAGTTATACACAACGCCCTACATGTCATGGCTCTGTTTTAAATACTCTCCTCTTTTAAACACAAAAAAACTGTAAAAATATTTAATTATAGCTAATCCACTGTCTGGTTTGTATGGGCAGTAAACAGAGGGAGGTGGGAATGTAGGGACCCTGCGGAGGTCCGGGTCTGACATCCAAAGAATGGACAAAGGTCAAAGGTGAATGTGGAGAAGTGATGCTCTCATCGTGAAGAAGGAGCAGTGTTACCGTTCAGAGAAAACCTGTCAAGGAAACAAAACAAAACATAATCTGGGGAAACAATCATTGGAATGTACACTCCAATACTAAAATGCTGAGGCTCTGCAGAGGTGGGTAGTACTTGAGTAACTTTTTAAGGAAATTGTACTTTTTTACTCTTACATGAGTCATTTTTTGGACCACTACTTTGTACTTCTACTTGAGTAACATTATTTTGAAGTAATGTTACTCTTACTTTAGTACAATTTTTGGCTACTCTACCACCTCCAAGGAGTAGTAAAACAATACTAGTGTTGGTGGTGCTCTGACCTGCACACTCTCTCCATCATGTGCGTGACCAGTCTGTCTGAGATGCCTGGACAGGACTCCTCTGCCAGGTTAAAGGCATTCTCCAGCTCCTCTATGGCCCCCACGCCTCCTCCGCTCGCCCGCCGCTTCTCCTTCAGCTACACACAAACACACTATTACAATGTGGATGTAAACATCATGATAACATATCAAAACACTTGATAGTTAAAAGACCCATATTACGTTTTCTGATCTGTTATAATGTTGTTTCTTCATCACAAACAGACCTGGAGTTGAGTTTTGTTTCATTCACACGTTTAACACACAAACTCTGCATATTTAGGCTGAGTTCTCTCAAACAGAAAACACTTTGTTTATTTGGATCATTTCAGCCCCGGAATTGTCAATCTCTACTGAACAAAAGGTAAAAAGTAGCTGTTGACTTGAAAACGACCACTTCATGACATCATGGAACAGAGCATTTTGAGCTTTGGAGATGTAGACAGACTGATAATAAAGTATCATGGAACGAGCATTTTGAGCTTTGGAGATGTAGACAGACTGATAATAAAGTGTTACTCAAACATGTGTGAATGAAACAAAACACAACCCCAGGTATGTTTTGAGGAGGTAACATTATAACACGGCTTAAAGTTCACAAGAGTCAATTTTTGTGTAATATAGGGTCTTTTGAGGCCAGCACATTAAGGGGGCACGATTTTTTTCATGTGATAAAATCAAATTTGTTTTGCCCAAATACAGATGTTTTGTAAAAACAGCTCTTAAATTTAAAATCTGCATCTAATTATAACGTTCTGTTTTTCATGTTTTTAAAACAGTAAAAAATAGGTACAGTGCTTTTTATCTGTCACCAAGTTGAACTATAAACTAAACAAGGAAGACTGTATCACTTATTTGTCACTCTCAGCAAATCAAAACCTACAATCTACTACTACACACCTTTCTTGCATTGCCTGCATGTTTACTGGCTGGGGTGGAAAGGTATATCTAGAAACCCTCATTAAAAATGTTTGATCTTACTACGATACAGATACTAGTATCAAATATCGGTGCAGACACTGAAAGATTCTGATTGGGTATTGGTTCCATGATATCGGTTAAGCCAATATCCTGGTTGGGCCTTTAATTGGATGTAATAAGACTATTTACAGGCTGATTTTGGTCTAGAATGTCTCATAACAATGTTTGAACTTTTATTCATACGAAGCTATTCTGTAGTGATCTGAAGGATGAATAACAGTTACATGACACAGTTAGATCTCTTGTGTGATAAGTTAAGTGTGTTTTAAGGAAAAAGTCCCTACACTGGTATCGGTTAATATCGGGTATATATACTTTATATATACTTTCAGTGAAAGTCAAGGGATCGGTGCACCCTTGACCTACCTCTCTGAAAATGGGCGTTACCAAAGCAGACAGGCACTGGGATTTTGGTTGCCGTAGCACAGACTCTCCAGGCAAAGGCTAAGATAAAAAAAAAAACATGTTACTTTCAAACCACATGAAACCACATGTATGAATGGATGGATGTGTGTGTGTGTGTGTGTGTGTGTGCACCTCACGGTCTGTGTGGGGGTAGCCCTGCTGCAGTGTGCCCAGGGTCGACGGCCGCACTGTGGGGAAAGACCACATGGGACCAGGCTCAACGTCATCGGCATCCCTGAAGACACAGAAGAAACAACAACATTTAAGTTTAGTAGTATTTCATTTAAAGCAGGAAAGTTGTGAGATTTGTCATTTTTGCTCCGTTAGAAAAAATTCAAAGGTATAAATAGAGAAATGCAAAAAAAAAGTTTAGATTTCAATCGTTTTAAATTGTCTTTATTTGAGAAGGATTCAGGACTTTCTTGTGAATGATATACCATAATTATATTTTATGAGAGACAAAGAACTATTGGATAAATTATTTTTTGAAATACATGTAAATCCCCAAGTTTTATATAACTTGAAATTATGTCATTTTGGAGGAGCACTGGTGATGCACAATACTTGTATTGGGCCAGCAGAGAGTGAACATGTTGAAAAAGCTATAAGAAGTATGAATAATCAGCAATGTGAAGTTATTGCAGTGATCTGCAGTAATAGCTCTAGATCTTGAGCTATTCATGGTCACAACTACCTTAGATGGAGGAGATTTACCCATCCTGCATTTTCTGGGATGTAGGTAATGAATAGATGTATGGATAAGAACAAGTTTTTGTTTTTATTTTAAATATGTAATGTTTAAATTGCATAAACTCATGTAACATTCTGAAGTGAATTCCTTCCTGTCCAAACTGAACAAAAGTACGTACATGTCTGAGTCGTCTGAGCTGGACTCCTCTCCGTGGCCCTCAGACTTCCAGCGTCTGTACCGGTCGATCAGCTCCGTCAGATACGCCGTCTTCTTCGTGTAGCGCGTGATGAACTTGTGCTTCAGGAGCTCTTTGGCTGTAGGTCTCTGGAAATATCCAAGAATAACAAACTGTTTTTAAAAAGGAGGAATATCAAAAATGCCAGAACACCTTTCAATATGTAAAAAACACATATTGTATTTGGCAGGTTTGATGCCCTTATTGTTGGCTAAGGATCGTAAACACAGGATTGAGCCAAATGCAAACCACCAACCCTCATTTATGCATTTAATTCATTTTCCAGTAAATTTAATTAAAGATTATTCTAATGAGAAAATGACCATGGAAGAAGCCACTTTTTTACTAATTTACTTGAATGCAATAAACAAGCACAACATATAAGATAAAATTTGCATTATGCTGGTTGTAGTTCAACTGTCAATTTGTTTATTTCTTTGTTTATTTTTAAGGTCACTAAGTACACATCTATTTATTTATTCTTGTTTTTGTTTTTTTTTATTGAAAATTAAAAGCAAAGTGTAGCGTGCACGTTGGACCAGGACGTGTGTGGATGAGTGGGTGTGAATGGAAGGGTGTGTGGGGGTTGTTTTTACTTATATGTAAAATTATTTTGTGTTTTCTCACCGGAAGTTGATGGCATTCAAAAAATGAATATGTCAATTAGTTTTTTTGTTTTCAAATTGAACTTATAAAAAATACTGTAATCACTGTAAATGATGCGATCTGGTAATATATATTTACAGTAATGGTAAATGGTCCAAACCAGATGTTTTTCCTGACAGAAGATTGGCTGTGGATCTCTCGATAAAAACCCCCAGCCACATCAGTGATTAGACATGACTGAATCTCTATCTCGATTAAAATAAATAAACCCACTGCACAGCCCTATATGGAATTTATGAGTATAGTGTCATTTATGAGTATAGTTGAATTCACTCACAAATCGCGGGTCTTTATTTAAACACGCCTCCACAAACTCCTTGAAGGGTTTGCTGTAGGGGCCCTCCAGCGTCGGGGGCGTGTTCTTAGGGATCAGGAACAACACTCTCATTGGATGAAGGTCCGAGTTGGGCGGTTCCCCTTTAGCCAACTCTATAGCTGTAATGCCCAGCGACCAGATATCAGCCTGGGATGGGCAGAAAATGGTTAGGTTAAGGTTAAGGTGTTTTTATTTGTACCTAGGACTGTCAAAATATCTAAAATCAGATACTAATCGATACTAAAACTATTACTGAAACTCGATACTCATTTGAGTAAGTATCAATACTAAAAAAGTCACATTCACAGGACAGAAATGAACCCTTCCTGAATAGCTTTAGAACGATCTTGAGCTGTATCAGAACAAGTACAAGACACATAGACTAGTACACGCCCATGGACCACTATGGAACCTACTGGACGACTGAGGGATTACACAGATATAGCAAAACATGGTAATATAAAAGAAAGTACTTCAGTTTAATGTTGAAATGTTTAAATTACATTCTATTGTCTAATGAAAG
>KN485144.1:7471-17878 GCA_000787095.1 Periophthalmodon schlosseri
TTTAACGTGGGACAGTCTTTAGAACATGGGGCAGTCTTTAACAAGGGACAGTTTTTAGAACATGGGAGAGTCTTTAACATGGGACAGTCTTTAGAACATGGAACAGTCTTTAATATGTGACAGACCTTAGGACATGGGACAGACTTTACAACATGGGACAGACTTTAACATGGGACAGACCTTAGGACATGGGACAGTCTTTAGAACATGAGACAGTCTTTAGAACATGGGACAGTCTTTAGGACATGGGACAGTCTTTAAAACATGGAACAGACGCGTGAAAGCCCACTTTGACGGACAGCTGCGGTGGAACGCTCCGGTTCAGTGGAAACTTGTGGGAGTCAGGGCCAAAATGTCTCAGATAAAGAGTTTATATTATAGTACTGCAGTTTTATAGCATATAAAATCACTATCAAATGCCCTATAGGTGCCAAAACTGCAGCAGCTCCTGCGTAGAAAGTTTGCACCTGTCTCTCCAGTGTACTTTATTATCACAGTTTTTGCTCTCGTAGTTAACACCTTCATTTGCATTTCCTCTACCTCCATTTTTGCGCATGTTGGCGAAAAGGTCTTGTTTTGCATATTCCTTCCGTTACAGGAGCAAAATTGCGCTGCGTCTTCTTTAGCGTCCTGATAAATGAGGCCCGTAGTGTTTTGGTGTCATCATAAAAACTTTTGCGGTCTTCGTAAAGTCCTGAAAACAGATATTCAATTATGAAATTATCCCAGTAATCGATTAGTTGCGATTAATCGATTAACTTCTTTCAGGCTTAGAGTTGTGTAATGAAAAAAGGCACTGATGAATATGAAAACTGTGGAGGTTACATCGCTTCTGACCCCATTTGCAGAAGTAACATATTTTCGAGTCTGTACAGTCAGCTCCTTTCGGGGGAACCACATAATTCATTTGACTTAAGTAGGCCTGGCCCAATAACTATAAATCTGTACAACGTTTTGCTATCAGTGGCGTGACTAACATGCGTCTGCTGTAAAATTCAATCTAGTTTGATTTGGAACACATACTCTTCATAGACGGAATGTTAAGCAGCAAGTACAAGTTATGTCCTCAAAATATTTGCAGGGGCGTCGTGCTGGGGGGGGAGGGGTGAAGGGGACTGTTTACCCAGGGCCCAGTGCAGGAAGGAGCCCCTTAAAAAGCCTGTAATATGCATTTTTTTTTATAAGACAATATGTAGTGTGGGCCCCCCAGATGATTTTTACCCAGGGTCCAGAATTTGGTGCTACACCCCTGAATGTATGTGATGAAAAAGGACAAAATAAATGGCAAGGATACGAATTTGACAAAAGTATCAGAACATATTTTTGCACATAGCACTGCAGATGATCGTCACTTACTTGCTTATATCAATTCACATTATTTTTCATAAGACAATATGTAGTACAGGCCTCCCAAGATGAGTTTTACCCAGAATTTGGTGCTACACCCCTGAATGTATGTGATGAAAAAGGACAAAATAAATGGCAAGGATACGAATTTGACAAAAGTATCAGAACATATTTTTGCACATAGCACTGCAGATGATCGTCACTTACTTGCTTATATCAATTCACATTATTTTTCATAAGACAATATGTAGTACAGGCCTCCCAAGATGAGTTTTACCCAGAATTTGGTGCTACACCCCTGAATGCATCCGACGTAATTTACTTCCTTACACAAATTCACATTAAGATAGTCCAGTTAAGTTAATTAGATCTTCTGATAAATTATTCTTGTTTATTAATACATGACATGCCAGTGAGTGACAGTTTTAAGTCCGCCAATTCAGACATGGAGAGAAGTGTCATTGTTGGATCAGGGAGGACATTGAAATCTGAAAACGCGCCCGTCAAACTGTGAATCAGGATTCCTCATCAGCTACTTTTTTGGACCCTCAATGACACGTTTTAAATTGAATTCAACCACTCCATCTGGTGATCGTCGGCACTTCTTGAGCCGCAACTGTCCGCGGTTTAGGCTGATGGAAACGATGCTGCCAATCCGCATTTCCAACCTCAGCTAATCGCTCAAGCACACGCCGCATACACGCGCATAAGCAGATGGACAACGTATCTTGCCCGAGGACACAACAACAACAACAGTATGTGCCGGTTGGAACTGCAAACCGGCGCCAACCTATGGGTCAAAAGCCATAGACTGTATATATAAATGGACATAGCTAACCTGCTAGCCGCCACCTTACAAATAGGATGTGAGCATGGGCGCCATCGACTCTGGGTCCAATTCACTTTCTATTGAAAAACTGTCGCCCGTCTGCTGCTGTCAGGGTTGTCACCTGGTCTTAAAATGTTCGTATCAACCCGTTCTACATGATTCAGATATTTGTATTTCACTATTTTGTCCGTAAATCAAAATATGAACATTAATAACAGACAAATCAGGCGCCTTCTTTCCCTGAGGTCGCTCCCGTTAGCGTTAGCAACAGGTTTGAGGTTTGGCAACAGCCTCGCTCCAGATTGGCTCTTTGGTTGCTATGATACTCGCGGTTGTAATTCCAAATATGGAACTCGACTCCAAATTGGCCGCTATAACTGCTCTGGCCTCGACGAGCTTCATTTGACTGGAGCCGAACGCCTTAGTCCACATCTTTATACAGTCTGTGGGTTAGAGCAGTGGTTCCCAAACTTTCTCCCAGCGAGCCTTATTTTACCGGTAGATACGCTGGTGACCGCAACATCCTTCTCCGTACTTGACAAACCACCGCCTTATAAGCCAAATAAAATTGTTTTATGTTTTGTTTTTTGTTTTTAACAGTAGAACAGTAATCATTATAAAAGTCTTAGCAGCAGTTAACAGTTAACCCTTCATTATAATTCAGTCCATCTAGTTTGAGCTTCTTTTATTGAAAACCCTGGGGACACAATAAGAATCACTGGTTAGGCATTACTGAGTTAGTGCCCCGTGTCACTGCCCAATAAAGGTCTGGCAAACGACCACACTGAAAGATTCCTATAGGGTGAAATAAAAAGTATATTTTTGGCCAGTGGAAAGGATTCTATATTCCCCGCATCCTCTCTTCTCTTAAAGGGCAGCTCCGACTTACCCCTCCTGTTTCTATTTGCCCCCAACTGCCACACAAACATAGGAAGAGGCCGGCCTTTTCTCCTCAGCCCCTGTGCCCTGCAGCTCTCATCTTTGCACCACGGGCTAAAAGAACATGGCCACCTTAATTCCCCTTCTGTCAGCCCAATAGTTTCTCCCTCCTGCCCTCTAACCGTCGGGCCGGCGCACAGCCTTCTCATCGGCAGTGTACAACGGCGTCTCTGATCTGACCGCCCTTTGCCCGTCTATCAGAACAACACACACACACACACACACGTTCATCTGACTGACGCACTTTCAGGCTGCACTTTTCATCTCATTTTCCGAAGCGCACACAACTGCTTTGTCATTTCTCCTCAGGTTTGTCACCTTTGGCTCGCTTAACCCATGTGATCTTTGAGTCGTGCTCTGCGCCCGTGCCACCGGCAGAACAGCGCGCTCCGACCTTTATGTGGCCCTCATTGTAGGGTCTGTATTCAAATATCGCCTCCACGCCGCGTCGTACGGGAGTCCATTATTTCTGTACAAATATGAGGCTGAACTTTCGACCAGAGATACGTAAGAATGAGTTGCACGGAAGGTTTCTGTTACTACTGGACTATTAAAACGTACCAAAAGTTGTGTTTGTTTCGTTTGTGTTAAATTGAAGAATCCTGTGGTGAATAATAAGGGTTGACGACAAGCGTATATATGTTATAAAGGTGCACTACGTAACTTTTATGGTGGGAAGTCCGCTACCAGCTTGTCACAATAGAGATGATATGGACATTTTTATATAGCGCTTTTCCACTTTCAAGTCGCTCAAAGCACTTTACATCAAGGAATCACTCACTCGTTCATACACCAGTGTACGCAGACACTGGGGGCGAGGTGGGTTAAGTGTCTTGCCCAAGGACACAACATCCATCTGTGGGAGCTGGAATCGCACCACCAACCAATGATGTTTACATCGAGAGCGGGATTCAAATTGCCAACCTTCAGATCAGTGGACATTACATCGAGGCGGGATTCAAATTGCCAACCTTCAGATCAGTGGACAAAACCTCTGCCAACTGAGTTACTGTCACTCATATCTTTTTGCCAGAAATTTTCCACATTATTGCATTAAATATATGTATTTCTATGACAAGCAGGTGATGCAACCAGACCTGTGGAAATCTGACCCTGCTTATAGTAAGAATGCATGTTTTTCAAGGCATTTTTAGCAACCAGAACAACTGAATAAGGCCTGTCAACAGAAATTTCGGGGCCCGAGGCAAGAAACCTCACATTAATATAAATTAATAGGATAAAGGTCCAATTCTGGGCCCCTAAAACCCTGGTGCCCCGGGGCAACAGACCTCTTTGCCCCCCCCCCGTCTCCTCCCTTGAATTGAATAAATGCAAGCTAGATAAGTCACACTATGGAACATTCCGGGCAAAGCAATTACATCTCCATGGAGACCAACAGGTGTTTGACTCCTCCACCTTTACATAAAAATCTAATAACGTTTAGTTCCATTACATCAGTGCACATTAAAACTCAAATCAAAAGTGACGTCTAACTGTGGCGTTATTTACTCAGTGTTGGCTACGCTCGACTTCCACGGTCTCATAGTCACAAGGACTGCGCAGTAAAATACAACGCCGCCTCTAAGAAATAAAGCGGGCGGCGGACCTTATTCGCAGAGATGTTGAAACTCACACTCCATAAGGGCCACGGTTACATGGGCGTGTGAGCAAATGTACACAATTAGCCGTGAATCGTACTACAGCTCATGAATATGCACTGTACAGGATGAAAGGCAATTTTTTTTCCTAAATTGAATAAGCTTTGGGTGAAATTGTTTTCTACTTAAGCAAACAGCCCCCACAGTCAGAAATTACAAATAAAAATGAGATTGAAACTCTTCCATTCATTTCACATCGCAAGAGGAATATGCAAATACTGTATAATGAGGAGAAGGGCAGAAGAGCCGCTGGTGAACATTCTGTCCATAATGTTTGATACGTTAGAAGCAAAAGAAACCCAAACAATGCTCGTATCTGAATGTTTGACACTGCTATGACTAAAGAAATCTACAAGAACTCTCCAGTTCCTTTGCAGTATCAGTATCAATTACATTAGAGGCTGGCAACTTGGCAAAAAAATCATAACAAGATTTTCATAGATCAGCAATAGCAATATCATAATTTGATCAATAATTCCTTTAAAAGATAATCAAAGCTCACTTCTGCTTCAAGAAATCACACATCTCTGTGATTGGTTAAAAGGGGGTATTAGGCAAAGTCAACTTTTTGGAGCTTTTTACCGTGTTATAACGCTGTTCCCTCATCAAAAACATTTTTATACAGCTCTTTTCCACCTTCTAGGCACTCGAAGCGCAAGGTGGGTTCAGTGTCTTGCCCAAGGACAGAATTTGAATGACAGTATTTATTTGTGAGAGCTGGAATGGCACCGCCAAACTGTGGGTAAGTGGGTCAACTCTGAAGTGTTCCTTTGCGATGATCAGTATCAATTACATTAGAAGTTGGCAATTGGACAACAAAAATTCATAACAAGATTTTCATAGATCTTAAAGTCGGTTACAATTTCAGCAATATCACAATCAGAAAAACTATAATTGCTTTAAAAGATAATTCAAGCTTTTTGGAGTTTTCTACCATGTTATAGCGTCGTCCCCTCAAAACAATACACTACAACTTCACAAACCTGATGCGACGTGCAGTAGTTTCATTAGCGGAATACAAAGATTGTGTTGTGATGCCGCTCTGAAGGGGGAGTGACTTAGCGCAAGGAGCAAGGGAAACAAGGACTCAGAGCTTCAAAAACAAAACTGAAACTACCGTATTTTCCAGGCTATAGTCTCCGGAGTATAAGTCGCACCAGCGAAAAAATGCATAATAATGAAGAAAAAAACATATATAAGTTGCCCTGGACTGTAAGGCACATTTTTGGGGGAAATTTATTTTACAAAATCTGATAAGTCGCACCCCCGGAAGTCCAGAAAATACGTTAATTACATTTTAACACAGCGTTTTGGGGTGAATATAGCATATAGTGTAACACCCCGTTGTCACCACTAGGCTCACTGATAAGGAGGGAAAAAAAGAGGATGGGAAGCGTCTGTGTTGAAGCAGAACAAACCCACTTACAGTGTCACTATCTCCCCAAATGTGTAGCTCACACACAGAACATCATGACTCCAGTTACACGTAAGACCCACCTTCAGAAACACGCAACATTTGAGCTCGTAGATGTAAAACATGGCGTCTCAATTATTTCAGTTCTTAATGAGTAAACATCTGGATTTACAAAGAAGAACTGAATGTAAACGCGTCACAATTAATTTCACATCACAGAGGAAATATGTAAATACTGCAGGGTAAGAAGTTGAAAAAAAAACACTCCAATTGGATTAAAGACAGCGCGAGGCCAGATGCCGAGTCTGAAAGAGAACAAGAGGGAGGGGAAGGAGCCGATTACCTCTAACTCAATGCCACTGTGTCCACAGACGCACACAGCAGAGGAAGAAGCCGCTCCGGTGCACTCCCTATACTTCAGCTCACAAAGGACTTTTTTCCAATGCACCTTCTTACCCGTCAAATACCATTAACAGCCCGCTGCTCTGGCGCCGCAAACGGATTCCAGCGGGACGCGTGAAAGCTAAAAAAAAAAATCCAAACCAATACAAATCTAAAATGACGTCCTCCGTGGACCCGCAAATCCTTTAACAGGAAGGAGCTGGAGAGGGCCCTAGTTCCCACTCCTCAGAAACAACAGCGCACTGGTTTTATGAGTCACATGTCATGGCCTACTTCTCCTGCTTTTACCGCTTCCCCTCCTGTACTGTGCGCCGTGATTTTGTCAAAAAATATCACTTGATTGTGTTCCCCGGGGATTGTCTGAGGTGAGCGTGTGTGCGCAGAATACAGTTGGTAAACATGTCTCTAACATTAGCGAGGGATCTAGGCAAGAGGAGGAGAAGAAGAAGAGGATTTGGGGGGAACAACAGTGATCTTAGACAAACAAGGTGCTGTTTGCTCCTGTGATGCATCCGAGTGGGAGGACTGGTGAGAGAGGATGACAAAAGGGTTAGACCTGCTTTCACTGTGTGCCAAGTGGAGAGAATACAACATAAAGCTAAAAAAGTGCTTTGTTGTAAGAGGGAAAGAATATAGCAAATATAGTTCAAACACAAATGCATGTTATTTTTGTGGATCTAGGTAGTGGGGCAAGCAGGAGAGAGCTCAGAATAACACAGGAAGGGTTGTCAAAAGATAGACACCCAGATACAGATCAATGCATAAACTAGAATCAAAACTAGAGTCATTTCGACGGGCGACTGGGCCGTAGTCGTGAGGCGGCAGTGTTTGATTTGTGGATTTTTATTGTCCTAAATGGCAAATGGTCACGTTTTTATATAACGCTTTTCCACCTTCAAGGCGTTTTACATCACGGAACCACTCGCCCGTGCAAACGCGCTCACACACCAGCGTACGCAGACACCGAGGGCGCGGCGGGTGAAGTGTCTTGCCCAAGGGCGGAATGACAGTATTCATTCACGGGAGCTGGAATCGCATCTGAAAGCTCAACCGGTGACGTTTATGTCGAGAGCGGGACTCGAACCGACAACCTCCGGATCGGCGGACAAACGCTCCACAAACCGAGCTGCTGTTGCCAGTTCTATTTATTATAACTGTTATGTGCTGATGACTGTGCTCATTTGGTTTAATGGATGGAAGTGCTGCGTCCCTCTCTCTGCAAATGAAGCTCTTCACACGTAAATATAGTTTTTATAATCATCACTGCAGGACCGAGACCGGTTTCTTTTCGAAAACGGGTTTGAAATTTTAGCATCCCGACAACAGCACTCAGACGTCTCAGCAGTCGGCGTCTGTAAAAGGCGACGAGAAAAGCTGAGAGGTTTTGTGTTACGTAGTCGTCACCAGTCACATGACAAGACAGACATGAAAACATTTACAAACCGCGGTGTTGTATAGAACGAACGTGTAAATAAAGGTCACAGATCGCAGTAAGTGAGTAAACAGACTGAGTGGAACCCGTCGCCAGTTTCCGCTGTAACTGCGAATCCGACCTGTAAAAAAAAGCCTCCCGCGGATTCTTCCTCACACATCTGACGAGCTCTGATTACCGAGAAATGAGGAAGATGACAGAGACTTTTAATACCGGGGTCGAGGTACGGAGCCAAAGTTTGGGAAGCATTTTGATTTTATTTTTATCACTGGAGAAATAGGTATTGTTATGATTATTATGAGCATGTTATTAGACTGTTATGTTGCGCACAGCAGCCAGCCACATAATTGGAGGCAATAACATCTAGTAAATTACCTGCCTGTTTGACACTGTGTCTATCTCTAAACAGTATCAGGCATTACAAGCCATTAACTAAAATTACACAATTCAAGAAAAACATTTAGAGTGTGAGAACCATGTTAAAGGTACTGATTTAAGACATAATGAGTGTGTGTCTGCTATACAGTTATAATCTTATGACACCCGTGGATCATTATGTTATAATTCGCACATTTAAAATCGTCGTATTCATCTAACACGACTTAAAAGAAACGAATCCGCTGACTTCCGAGTTAGAAAACTGCAGTGCCCGGCGGGAGCTGACGTCGCCGTAAACGCCATCGCAACGAAGAGCCGCGCGGCTGTCGGCGCCTCCTGTGGACAGCTGCAGATCACGCTAGCGAATAGTGGATTTATTTTTGCCCGCCAGACCGTAAATCGGGATGAGGGGGCGCGCCGGCTCTCTCACACCTGGGACACAGCCCTGAAGAAGTCGGGCCGCAGGTGGCGCCGTCGTCCTGCCGCTCCAAGTAGGAACACGGCACCGAAATCCGTTTAAATCATCTGAGCGGACACGTCACGGGAACATCACGTGACACTGACGAGGAAAGCGGCAGAGTGCAGCCCAAACTGTCAAGGTATGAAATAAGAATCTAAAGTATAATCAATACAGAAGATCTAATGAACCTAATCGGACTAAAGCTAACAACAACTAGCAATAACACGCACTTCCTGATTATCGGACCACAGAATGCTTTCTGATTGGATGCAGGCAGCACGCAGTGGACTCATTTTGACCTCAAGAGCTGCTTATATAATGTATCTGTACTGAGGCAAGACACATTTTTGCTCAAATACATGCGGAAAAATCAGGTACAGGACCTTCACATTCGGATGTTACGTGCTGTGATTAGGGCATGACTTGTGATAATTCCGTATAATTCAAACTATATATCAACGAAATAACAACACAGCACCAAAATCAATCCAGTATTGTGGGGTAAGGGCTCTGGAAACCACTGCCATTGACCTTAAAATTGCCTTACGAGCTGTTTTGGTAACGTTGATATTGCTGAAGCGCCAATAAATATGCTGTCTCATGTGCATTTTATTTCTCACCTTGGGCACACTTTGAGACGGTTACAAATCTACGTGAAAGATACCTGTTTAGCAAAGTTTAGCAAACACCGCAACTTTCTAACCTCACCCTGCCGCAAACAAATATCACTCACTCCAATTAGATTCCCCAAAGCAAGACAAACATTATTTTTGATAAACAACTTTAATCAAATACACCAGGAAGCACGGGTTTGGGGTAAGTAGGTCTGTGTGTGTCTTGTAAATTAATGAAATGCATGGTAAGTGCGTTTGGCTGTGAAAGTATGGTGCACTGTGAGCTGGTATTAACTATAAAACTCTTTGATGTGGAGCACTGGCCTAATTATAATTAACTCTATTCAACATTTATTCAAATAAGTGTTTTAACATCATTGTGATTAATGCCGCAGACTACAAAGAGTTTTCAAACACGTCGCGCTCGGGAGATGGTGGCGGGACAAAGGAGACGAGGTTTAGTTTCTTCCAGGTGAACGTCAACCAGAGCGGAGCCACACGCGGAGCGATCGTCTCCACTGGTCTCTCCTTGTCCTTATCTGCAGCGTGTCAGAATAATTTATGTGATATCCAAGTGTCAAACCGCACTTTTTAATCTGCATTTGAGCGCCGCAAATAGCCTCTCTCCTCCTTCCACAGAACCCGCTGCATACTTATTACCATAAGAAAGACCAAGCGCAAGGGTGATTACCATTTTAGGGCCACATTAGGAGCCGCTGAGCGCGCTCACCGACGCGCATTAGCAAATATGTATTCACCAATTAACAACTACATAAACCGCTAGACCACAGGCGGCCACATCTGGAGTCCTCAGGATGATGTGACAGACTAAACTTAAGCAAGACAACCAACAAGGAGCACAATTACAGAGAAGCACTAGACGTATTCTCAGACTAGTAGCGCTAACTTTAAAGCTCAACTGTGTAACTTTTCG
>KN485144.1:50505-66350 GCA_000787095.1 Periophthalmodon schlosseri
ACTGTGATTTTCCACATTAAATGGTAGTACTTTGTTTTCTCTTCCCATGTGGCCTTATATCTGTGTGTCCCTCAGTCGTCCAGTAGGTTCATAGTGGTCCATGGGCGTAAACTAGTCTACGTGTCTTATACTTGTTCTGATGCAGCTGAAGATCATTCTAACGATATTCAGGAAAGGTTCATTTCTGTCCTGTGAACGTGACTTTTTTAGTATCATTATTTGCTCAAACGATTTTCGATACGTTTGAGAAATGTAAATTAGACTATTCAAAGCAAGAAAATGAAAGAGCTGATGAACAAAAAGTTTAAATTGCGTTGTTATCTACAGAAGAAGAAAGTTCCGCCTTAAGTCAACACTATGTTTTAAGAAACCTCTTTAAACAGAAACTTTTTTTTAACTTTTATTTTCTAACACTAAACAAACTTGAACCAAAACTTTTCCTCTAATCCCCCTTTTAAGTCTCAGTCGATACAGTACACAGCAGAGATTTGGAGACGCTTCTGTTCTTCAAGCCTGTATTTGAGCTGGACAATGATGGAGGAACGCGGTGGGGCCAGTGGTGGAACATAACCAAGTAAAAGTACTAGTGTAGCTATCTGTACTTTACTTGAGTACATTTTTAAGTGGATACTATTTACTTTTAATTCACTACATTTGAGAGCAGGACTGAAAAGTAAAAGTTTTTTTTTATTATTGTGTGAGTAAAGTTTTTTTTTTATTATTGTGTGAGACCTGCTGAAAACTCTTCTCCCTGGCATTTAATACTAGCTACACAGGATATGTTGGTGTTTTATTGTTCTTTTCCTATTTATTACTATGTGTTACCTGTATATCGGTTTTTTGTTGACTTTTACGTGAAGAACTTTGCGCAAGTGAAGTTGTTTTAAATGTGCTATAGAAATAAACGTGAAGTGAACTGAGCAAACAAAAATATACATATAAAAACCGCTAGAAAAAGCGATCGATTTAGTTGTTTCTGTTGAACAAAACTCATCACAAATCTTTATCAAAATTACTACATTTGAAGCTTTATAAGACCTCAAAGATGTACTTAAACAGTAAAAAGTAAAAGTAGTTTGCGCAGATTTGCAGGTACTGTAATACTTTTACGTACGCCAATTTTCTCACGTGATATTTTTGCTTTTACTTGAGTGTTTTTTGCTCCGGTATCTGTACAAAATGGCGTACTTCTTCCACCACTGGCTGAGGTATTATAAATAAAGCGCAGTCTCTTGAGGAGCTGGGCAGGTAGCACCAGTGGAACAGATAAAAGATCCATGCGTGGACTCGGCAGAGCTGCACCAAGTTAAAGCAACATTCACTTTGCTCCAGGCTTGAAATGTAGATGACTGACGAGTATTATGTAATTCTTTCCAGACACACGCACACACTCTGCAGTACATACAGCGTGGAACTTGGGTTGAGTCCAACAACTATAAATATTGCATCACGAAAATAAAATAGACGATTGGAAGTCAAAGGTGATGTAAGTGATTCAAACAAACTCACGGTTATAATTAGAGACTTGCTCATCGTCGTGAAAGAAGCAAACTTACGGTGACCAGACCGTCTTGACCCGGGACAGTCCCAAATGTCCCTATTTTTGACCAATTTGATCCGTACCAACAGTAAAAAGGGTTTTCGTTTAAAGTGCCCATATTTCACTATTTTCTGATCTATGTTTTAATGTCGTTTCCTCGTCACAAACAGACCCGGAGTTGTGTTTTGTTTCATTCGCACATGTTTAAATTAACGCACACACCCTGCGTATTTAGGCTGAGTTCTATCCTCAAACTGAAAACGCTCTGTTCAACCATGTGATGTCATGTGGTAAAACAGGAAGTGCTCCACTGTGTCTTTAAACTTCATGCGCCTTCACTAGAATCATTTGGATCATTTCAGACCTGGAATTGCCAATGTCTACTGAGCAAAATGTAAAAAGGAGCGGCTAACTTGAAAACTACCACTTCAAATCTCAAAACGCTCCGTTCCACCTTGTGATGTCATGGAGATGTAGACAGACTAATAATAAAGTGTTACTCTAACGTGTGAATGAAACAGAACACAACTCCAGGTCTGTTTTTGAGGAAGTAACGACATTATAACATGGTTTAAAGCTCACAAGAGTCAATTTTGCGTAATATAGGACCTTTAAATACAGAAAACTGTGCCAAAAACTGCACTCTGTCTCTCGTGTTATAAACTTATTCACAATTGAATCGAGAATGAGCCGAGTGCCTGATAATGTTCTTAATTACACGCTCTCTTCACAATTTTATTATTACCAACCACACGAGCCCGGAGCGCCCCAGTTTTTCCATTTCGAAAATCCGGTCACCCTGAGCTAACTGAACAAACCCAACACTACAGGAGAGAAATAAAAGGGTTTCGGCAAGATACTGACTTTTTAAATTTGATTCAATCCAATTAGAAACCAAGTCCCCACTTCACCTCGTCCCTGAAAATTACAGTGGTGCTGCTATAAAGATAACTGCAAAGGATTACAGTCTGAAAGGCGCCTCTTTTCCAGCGACACCACCAAAATGACTCATCTTTTTCACCATTTCTAACTTTGAAAAGAGACACATAGAGATTATAATTAACTAAACTGTATTCAAAAATATTCCATTGCAGGACAAGTGGGAAAATCTGTTAACTCTGCAGTGCACAGTGGGCTGTTTGCAGAGGACAGTCGCACGTCGGCCTGTCACAAACTGATCGTTCAATATATGAAACTTAGAACTATACAGAGTGTCCATAAAATCAGTTGAAAACATGTATCGCAAAGGCAGTTGATCAGATATATCAATCAGACTTGTTCTTTTGTTCTCAGTGGTTTCCAAAGTGTTTTAACCTCGTTTAACACACCTCTATGTGGGCAACACCGGCGGCACGAGGCAAATCAAGACGGGACTGGGTTTCTTGCCACGTTCGCTGTAGCAGAGCCTCGTCGATGGTTCAGTCGCATCTGTAACTTTTGATTTAGTTCGGTAAAGTCCCGTATCTTTGTTCCATACACGACGTCTTTAACACAGCCCCATAGAAAGAAATCCTTCTCTTGAGGAGGAGCCATTTCTTACAGGTTCATTTAAAAGGCGGCCTCTTTAACCAACATGTCTGAAATACAAAAATGCAACGTGATTAAAAACTTTGATAACCTCTGAGCACAATAGAACAAATCTAATTAATATATCTTATCACTTGTTTTTGTAATAAAATTTTAAAATTGTAAAGATTTAATGGACACACTGTACATTTTGGGGCTCAAAATGTATCGCGTGTACAATTTTTTTTTGTAAACTATAAGATCTGAGCTGTGGAGGTTTGAAAAAGTAACTTCTGTGGCTAATTACTGCTTCATCACGCTATTAATTTGTTGCAGCTCAGGCCACGTAATGATACTGTCTGTTTAAAATAAGTTTACTGGGATTATCTCGCGTTATTGTTATTGTGTCAGTGGCATAAGGTACTTTCAATACCGTCGTTTATCTCAGTATTTCTCTGTAGTGCTTCGAAATGCGTCATCGTGACAGGCGGACGTCAGCTCGCGTAAAACTTACTTTACACAGGCCGCAACACAAAATCTGCGACGTCCATAGGAATGTCACCGCTTAGGCTAAATGTAAATAGCTAATAAACAGAGTTAGCCTCGTATGTTTATGTGCATTGTGTTCTTGCGCACGGAATCGCAGCACTATTATGTCACTTCCTGTCCAGTGAATAGACTCCTCTGGCCAACAACAACACTAATGAAAGGCAGAGGAAGCAGCCCGGGATCAATTGTCTTATACAGCGCACAGCTAAACACACACACACACACACACACACAGACACACACACACACACACACTGATCCTATTGTTGTCTGGTTCAACTGTACAAGAACTAGCCGTTTCAGTCGCCAGCCCTGCAGTCGGACTCCCCCGTAGATGGTGTAAACATCTTCTGGAGAGCATTAGACTGGGGCCAGAAGAGGAGGAGGAAGAGGAGGAGGAGAAGTTGACGGAAGAGATATTTACTGCTAGAGAGGCTTCCTGCTGCTAAAAATAAACCGCGTGTCCAGATGTGCTTTTCATTACGGACGAGACAGAGAGAGAAACGTACTAGACATTAAGGATGAAACGGAAAAGGAGCAGAAGGATAGTTATGATAACACATTTTCAAGTGCCGTATTTTGCTGAACAAAAGATGATAAACTATTATATTGAAACTAAATGATGCCACTGACACAATAAGCAGGGGAGTCGATCCAAATATTTAAAAGGAACAATCCCAACAACATAGTGGGGTTTTAAGGCCCACAGTTGGACCCTCTTCCTATTAGTTTATATTAGAGGGGGGCCCATGTGATGTTTCTTGCCCCAGGCCCCACAAATTTCTGTTGACAGGCCTGACAATAACCTTAAAGCAGGATTAACCCCAAAACTGTGCTTAATGTACAATATTAGAAAAATAAAAACATGAGTTGCCATTAGGGTTCTCAAAAGTATCGAAAATAAGATACAAGGGCTATTTGACCCGTAGGGAACTTTGTCCTCTGCATTTGACCCATGGTAAATTTTTATATTTTCCACTTTCAAGACAATCAAAGCGCTTTACATCAAGGAACCACTCACCCATTCACACACACATTCACACACCAGTGTACGAAGACACTGGGGGCGAGGTGGGTTAAGTGTCTTGCCCAAGGACACAACGACAGCGTTCATCTGTGGGAGCTGGAATCGCACCGCCGACCTGTGTCTAAGTGGATGTGACAGCTCTACCAGTGATGTTTACGTTGAGAGCGGGATTCGAACCGCCAACCTTCGGATCAGTGGAGAAACACTAACTACTATCACCCATCACTAAACGATACAAAAACTAGATACTCATTTAAACAAGTATTGATACTGAAAAAAATAAATTAATAAAAAAAAAAAAAAAAAAATCACATAAACTGGAAAAAATTGGACCTTTCTTAAACAGTTTTATTTTGTGTTTTACCCGTATTAATGTTCGTTTATTATACCATGTGCTCTTACACTACCATTTAAATCAATATTGCCTAAAAAAGAGCTTTTAAAAGAATCATTTAGGAAACAAAATCAGTATCGAGTGTAGTCTTTAGTATCGAAATTGAGTTTGAAATTTTAGTATCGTGACTCGTTGCAGTAAATAAATAGAAACACTTTAGTTATTTTGGATCTATAATGAGTCATACGAGTCTAGTAAAAAAAAAAACGTACCCAAGATAAATACTGACCCCCAAAATTTATAGCTCCATCTATCACTTACAGAAGAAAAGCTGACATAGTAAAGTGCTGTGACAGGCCTATGTACGAGACAACTACAAAGAAATGGAAAAAACTGCCGAACACACTTGGGGATTGCTTCAGCGGAGAATCCCAGATGTTGAAGCTGAAACAGCAGCCCGAAACAGAAACAAGTTTAGGCTGTAGCAATTCACCCTTTTAAACAAGCTCCCGATCCGTCTGCTCCCAAACATCTGCTGCAAACATCTCCCCTCATTTGCAAACAGTCGGGCCGGCAGCGCTGACGAGGACGCCGCCGCTTCTGCTAACGCCGCGTTTCAAAGCTCCGCCTCTGCTTGGAATTCTGCAGCGGTAACAAGCACCTGGCAAGAGTCTCGTGTGTGATTAAAAGCATTTAGCACGTGACGTTAGCCTAAACAGAGGGACTACTACGTGAACTTTAACACAGAAGCGAGAAAAAAAACTCCTACGCTAAGTTTTAAAAGTCCAGGAGAGTGGGATTTAAATATGACCTAGGATTTTCGAGCGTAAACTGTACTACATATTTATTTTTATTTATTTCTACAGGGAGAGCCCAACGAGAGCACTCCAGACTCTCCTTTTCACGGGCGCCTTGTTCAAATACACAAAAATACAAACAAAAACAAACAAAACACGACTACAACAAACCAAACGAACTACGTAAATCCATTTAAAACATTAAAACGGGAGCAGGTGTGAGTATAAATGTTTATTTCCACATTATTAAAGTGCATTAGTGGCTCCAATCTATCCAGTTTTACATGTTCTTCAAATGTGTTCCATTTTTGAGAAGCAAAAGTCAGTTTTTAGACTTATACAATCATGGAATCTTGTATTAAAAGTTCCCGTATCAAAGTTCAACAAACAAGTGAGACATTCAGGCAGTTTATGAAGTCGTGTATTAAAGTTCCCGTATCAAAGTTCAACAAACAAGTGAGACATTCAGGCAGTTTATGAAGTCGTCCCTTATGAATACGTTTCATACAGTGTTGTTTTCTTCTGACAGGCAGCGATGGCCAAACTACTTTTCAAATACATACTGTATACTGTATATCTCTGGGGAAATATTCTCAACCTGACTTTTACATTTTGAGGGTCCAGTTTGACAGTGTTTTACAGTAAGTCTAGGTGGACTGGGAGCAGTAGCAGTTAAAATCACTAATAACCGTTGTCTGTCGTGGCAAAAGTAGCAATTTGCAGTAGTGGAAATACAGTAGTACAGTAAACAACTCAAGTAGACAGGGGTGTAGCAGAGCATTCTGGGTACATGGCCCACTACACTACATTACTACACTACATTGTCTATATGTAAAAAGGTCCTATATTACGCACAGTTAACTCTTGAACTTTGAGCCATGTTATAAAGTTGTTTCCTCGTCACAAACAGACCTGGAGTTGTGTTTTGTTTCATTCACACATGTTTAACACACAAACCCTGCATATTTAGGCTGAGTTCTTCTCTCAAACTGAAAACAATCTGTTCCACCTTGTGATGTCGTTGTGATGTGGTAATGCAGGAAGTGCTCCACTGTGTTTTTAAACTCCACAAAACTTCATTAGAATCATTCAGATTATTTCAGACCTGGAATTGCCAATCTCTGCTGAACTAAAAAGTAAAAGGAGCTGTTCACTTGAAAACTACTGCTTTGTGACATCACAAAGTGGAACAGAGCTTTTTGAGCTTTGGAGATGTAGACAGACTAATGATAAAGTGTTACTCAAACATGTGTGAATGAAACAAAACACAACTCTGGGTCTGTTTGTGACGAGGAAACAACATTAGAACATGGCTCAAAGTTCAAGAGTTAATATAGGACCTTTAACATAT
Source organism: Periophthalmodon schlosseri (assembly GCA_000787095.1). Lineage (NCBI taxonomy): Eukaryota > Metazoa > Chordata > Actinopteri > Gobiiformes > Gobiidae > Periophthalmodon > Periophthalmodon schlosseri. The sequence goes on from KN485144.1 coordinate 57,610, forward strand.
AGACAATGTAGTGGTTTGTACCCAGAATGCTCTGCTACACCTTGAGTATCTACTTGAGTTGTTTACTGTACTACTGTATTCCCAATACTGCAAATTGCTGCTTTTGCTACGACAGACAACGGTTATTAGTGATTTTAACTGCTACTGCTCCCAGTCCACCTAGACCTGCTGTAAAACACTGTCAAATCCATTTTGCGTAATGTAGGACCTTTAAGTGTCAAAGCCTCGAGGTTCTTACTTACAAGAAGGTTTTAGCACATCTGACTGTCATTATCAAGACCATGAGAACTTGAGTCATTCAACCATCTCAAGTAGATATTATCATTTGCATTTGAAGACCAAACCTCAAAAACATTCTGCTACCGTTTTCAATCAGGTCCTCTCCGATGATCCGACCTGAAGTGTATCCCTTTACTCGTGCCCTTCTAATGTCCTCCCCGCATTCCTTTACATGGGTCAGTGTTTCTCTCATGTCTCCTCCCCCTCCGCCCTCTCCCTCCCTCCTCCGCTCCGAGTTCATGTTCAGGATTGGGCTGAACACACTGTTCCTCACTCGACTCCCGTGTTTGTCTTCTTAAGTCTGGTATTCCCGACCAAAGCCGTCCAAAGCCAAAGAAATTGTTTTCCCTACCATTACGTCGCCGTTCCAGCCGCTTCACTTTCGACTTAATAGACTCGGGCCACTATAATCGCTGGAAAACAGTCATTTGTGGGGGAAACAAGCCGAGTACTGAAACGGCGGTAACATGAAAACTGGAAGGAGCTGTCTTGCAAAATGCTTGGCTCTGAAATATGGTCAATAAAAAGGGGTCATAAATCTGGAGGTCGAACATGAGCCTCGTTTCTATTGGTTCGCTTTGGAGCGGATCGGTACGGGCCGCAAGTGTCTCCGCTGTCTAAAGTGAACCGTACCTCCCCGTCTGAGGGTCCCAGCTCCCAGCGGGGTCTGTGGCCGCTACGGTAGGGCTCCAGAGGTGGATAACGACCAAACGAGATGGAAAGAAGACGGCAAAAAGCAGATATAAACATAGACTAATAATCTCTCACCAAACGCTGACTCGATCTTGTGATAAACCACGTTATTTCCTGTGATGTGACTTAAATGCTGAGTCGACGTGCTCCGCAAAACAAAGCACGAATGCAACAGCTGTTTCCTGTTTATCGATGCGCGGCTCGCATATAAAGATCGAACATATTATATTTCCAGTGAATAATGCATCTAACACGAGCCAGACCCAAAGCATTACATAAAGAGAGGCTAAAACGCGGAGCAGAGGCGCAGAGAAGTGAAACAAACGCAGAAAAGGCTGACGATTAACCGGAAGAAGTTTACCGTTTAGAGTCGAAGCCTTGAATGGAAATGCAACTGGGCTGGAGGGACCCACACCAAACAGACCCGCTTCAAAACGGGCCGAGGCGAACCGTGACAGTGGAAAAGAGGCTATATGTTAATTCTAAACATTTTGTGTAGACTAGAGATGGGATGAGTCCAGGAGATCGAGACAGGACGAGATTTTGACATTTTTTTTTTTTTTTAATAAATTGCCAAGTTATATTTTGGCTTCACCATTTTTTAAATTTAATTTAATATTTTGCTGTTATTGTAGTTCTGCTTTTTGGATCTAAAGCTTCTTAAGAAATGTGACTCGCCAGCACTTAACCCCCTTTTTTGTCAAATCCAAAACTAAACACAGGGAAAAAAAATCTCATGAGATGCTTTTTCTCATGTCTGCACAGCCTCGCGAGATCGTGTGGCATCAGATCTCGCCCCATCCCACATCTGGACAATAACATAATAAGTGCAATGGTGTATATTAATCCTTAACATTCTCTATAAGCTTATTTTAGCACGTAACCTCCTTGTAGCTCGTCTCAGGCTTACACATAAAACACCGCGGCCGATGGCCGTCACGGAGTCACATGACCCACTCTCGTAATTCCACATGTCCATTAAAACAGCAGTGGAGTGGCGTAGCTGTAGCGCGGTAATCCCCGATCTCGCTCCGCACTAGGCCACGGCTGGCGCCGCTCCCGGGCGACCGGCCAGATTTGGCGCTCCTGCCTCTCTTCCAGGCCGTCGGTCCAGATGGTGGGGCAGGGATATCGCTCCATCTGCCAGGCCCAAGAGCCACGGCGGCCAAGCTGATTACTGCTTTGCTGACACACTGATCTACTGGCATACCTCAACTCCTCCAATGGCACAAAGAAAGGAGAGGCTTACAGGGCGAGCCACTGGAATATGTTCAGAGCTACTGACGCTCGTGAAGGCCTCGCACAGCCGTCCCAGAGAGGCTGAAGAGGCTTTAAACATACATGACAAACCAGTGATCCCGCAATGTACATTCTTAGAGATGGATGGCAGTTTTAGGGCGGAAAGAGAACTCTAGTCTGTGTCACAGAGTGGGGCTAAGAGGATTAGCTAAACGCCTCTGCCCAGCCCGGATACCCAGAGCTATGGAAATCCCACTACAACCGCAACCCCCATTTTGACCAACCCACACCCTGCAAAATATATGGGGGCCATATCCCGAACTCTCACGGGCCGTTAGCCCCGAACGACTGCCTTTTGAGCTCTGTGCAAGTTCCAAAAATGGAATCAATGAATTTAACCAAACAGAAACCAAAACCAAAACAAACAACCACGTTATAAAGGCCTCCTAAAACACGGTGGGCAATTTTACAACACTAAAAAACCCCAGCAAAAATGAAAAGTATATTACGACATATTTTATCAGATGGGCTTATATAAAGGATTCCCGTTCAAAGAGCCGGGCTAAATGGCGTCCACAGAGTGTTCTCTAAAATGTATATTAATAAACTTATATTGGACTCAGATGTCAGCTGAGGCAGACAAGCCTTTGGACAGAAATCTACCAACAAGACTGAGCTTCAGAGAAACAGTGCTGTCAGGACACACAGCCAAATGGGCCGTGAGCCACCGCTCCAGCTGCTACATAAAACACAGACGCTGACGCCACGACCGTGACCATAAACTCTAAAAACGGCCACTGGAACGCTACGGCGGACCAGGCACATACATGGAGCTAGACACAAGTAGCTGGAATTTGCTTAAGTGTATATAAAATCCTTCCAGTAAAAGACATCACTAAACCACCGGCGGAACTGCATCAGAACGTCTTTAGTCTCAAGTTACAGGGACCAAAGCAGAGAAGGCAAATGCTGCTTTACTCTGCAGGGACTTGCGTAAAAGTAAGAGGAGAGAGTGACTGTAGAGGTAGATTAAAGGAACACAGAGAGAATACGACGGCGCCTCCAGCTGTGCCGGCAGCTGCGGCTCGTCTGCACGCGGAGGGGGACCGGGGCGAGGGCGAGCGTCTACCCCCCGTACAGCAGCAAACAAATATGTCTGCACTACGCTGAGGAGAACGCAAATAACACCAGACGTATCTGACTCACACAAGCACAGTTCACGCGGAGAGTGTGTTGTTATACGTCCTGTTGAAAATGGAGAGACTTTTCAAAGCTTTTAACCATGATATAGTTGTTTTCTCTCAACATTTACTCACTCGAAGTTGTATTTGGAGTGATTCGTGCATCTTTAATCGTTTAGTTTAGTTTCAAGACGCCATTTTGCCGATCAATTCCTGTTTTCCCCGGCATAAGCCCACTCTATGTTCAGTTTGTTCTCCAGTTTTATTTTCTTAATCGATGATATGCGTAGGATTCGGCAGCGTCGCGTAGTCATTTTGGTATAGATGAAAAAAAAATCTGCTACTCGCTAGTGTGATGTGCAGGTATCCATAGGGGGCGCCGACAGCTCCGCGGCTCTTTGTCGTGATGACGTTTACGGCGACGCCAGCTCCCGTTGGGCACTGCAGTTTTCTAACGCAGAAGTCAGCGGACTCGTTTCTTTTATTAAGTCGTTTTAGATGCATATTACGATTTAAAATGTGCAAATTATAACAATGATCCAAAGGTGTTATAGATTATAACTGTAGAGCAAACACAAGCACAATATGTCTTCTTTAAAGGGCAACTAAATCATCTGCTGCTTCTAAGAGTTCACGCTTCAATGTGATTGGTTAAATCCGCCTGTCACTCACTCAGAGCATGACGGAGGCTGACCAACAGGAGGAGTGGGTGGGACAAAGTATGGATTTAACACAGATGCCCTGAATCACGAGTCACCAGAACATCACAGGATCACATCAATTCAATTTTTTTTTTACTGCCATAACACCCAGCCCCATTCTGAAGCGAAAAAATCATCTAAAAGGGTGATATAAAAAGTTGGAGTCAGCATTTCTAGAAAGATTTTGGCTACAGAGGTCACAAATGAGTAAGTAGTCGATGGAGCTGTGGGCTGAGAGGTCAGAGGTCGCTTCAGTGCAGCGGACGTCAGCTTCACTAAATATTGACAACCATTTTAGCAAATTAACTGCTTCGGATTTGACGATTCAGATCGAACACATGTCAAAAGCGTCTGCGTAATCCCCCAGTCGTCCAGGTACGATCCAGAGTAAACCAGAACAGAAGAAGCGGCTTGGACGAGGAGCCAAACGTCTTCACTCCTACAGCTTTTTGTCCAGTTGACAGATTTGAATTTTTCGTTTCCATGTCAAACGTAGTTATCTTTACCCTTCTGAATCTTAACATTTTATCAAAAGAGCATTGTCCAAAACGCCCCTTTTGGAATCAACAGATGTTTCACTAATACAACCTCCCAGAGCAATAATCCCGAGGTTCAAGTCTGTGTTTGAGGACAGAGAACAGGGCGAGCACATACCAGTGACACAGTTCTAGGGATTTCAAACATTTATAGCTGTAAAACTCAATTTCGCCTCCTCTCTCATCCCCTTCTCATGACTCTCAGACTTAACTAAAAACTGCTGCTGCTCCACCTCCGACTCCAACCCGTTTCTTTGATGTGTCCTGCCGTGCCCTAAACGTGGGGTGAGAGCCGCGTGACCTGAGTCTACCTTCTCAAACAAGAATGTCAGCGGTATTTAGGGTTGAAAAACAATTATAAACAGATAAAAATGTACTGAAGCCGTAGTATTTTGAATAAATATTGATACAAAAAAAAAAAATCTCAGAAATAGGACAAATTTGGACTTTTCCTGAATAGTTTTAGTTGAGTCTTCTGTCTTTATCAGAACAAGTATAAAACAACATGGTAACATTTAAAAAAAGCGTGTTGATACTTTGCAGGTGATGTCATCTACATTCCCTGGGAGGTGGAGCTAACTGTAGGCACTGCTCTGTCTGAGGCTTTATTAGACTTTAATCTGAGCTTTGTTTTAACACAATCTGACCAGAAAGAATTGACTTAGTTTGAACTACAACAGGTGAGATGATTTATGCTGTTAAACTCTCTTACTCACATAACTACAGTCACAAGCTAGCTAGCATTAGCCAACAGTTTTTCAGTTAGTCGCTCTCACCTTTTTGTTGAAAATCAAACTCTTAAACAGGACCATGAGCTCAGATCGATCACAGGCTCCTAAAAATGTGCTGTTTAAATCCATTTTGTATTTTTTCTTTGATTTTCAGACGATCTAAAAACGTATCAGGTTGTGTTTGCTGATTATGTGCGTTGTGTCACCGTGGAAACTGCTGAACATTCCGCCACAGACACAAGCCAATTATTATTTGGGCTGTATTGAGTGTTTCCTTGAGTATCAAGTCTGTAATTATAGTATTTTTGTTTAATTCCTTATGTAAAGTGTTTTTGGATATTTGTATTATGTATATATGTAGTAGTAGTAGTAGTAGTAGCAGTAGTAGTAGTTGTAGTAGTAGTAGTAGCAGCAGTAGTAGTTGTAGTAGTAGTGGTAGTAGTAGTAGTTTTTAGTATTACTGTTTGTCTCTGTTTAATTCCTTATGTAAGTGTCTTTGGATATTTGTATTATGTATATGTGTAGTAGTAGTAGTAGTAGTAGTAGTAGTAGTATTAGTTGTATTAGTGGCAATAGTAGTAGTAGTAGTAGTAGTAGTAGTAATTGCTGTATTGTGTTTAATAGTAATCATGTATCTAATGTATTCCTGAAGCACAGTCAGGCTTAAAAGGTGAACTGGACTAAAAATCCGTCAGTGGAGGCTAAAACTCCCGGTGCAAACACACTGAGCGCATGTTGGCGTGTGACCTGCAGGGGTCAGGTGTCCGGCGACCAGCTGTCCTCCTGTCACTGTTTGCCTTCCTCTCTCTCGCCGGTTTGCTGGGCTTTTTTGACCTACATACGGAGCTCAGAGATGAACTTACTCTAGGGAAAATCTGCGCGAATTAGCGGCCTCTCTGCTCGGTCCGGCCGCGGTCACTCGCGGGGTGACAAAGCAGATCAAGAGGCCTCATTAAGCCCCAAGAAACAATAAGCGGAGATTTTCACTACTTTGAGCTCTGAGCCAACTCCGACTTTGGACAAGAACAAGCCAGATGAAAGAACAGAGTGAAATTAGGGTCAAGTTACACATTTATATAATGTAAAAAAAATCAGTTGAATTGAAGTGAACCATCAGCTAATACAATGGGTTGTCAAAGAAATAAATATCCAGGGGTCGGCTCTTTCATCCTTATACTGTGGCTCCGCGTGGCTTGGGAAAATAAATAAGTATTTAATTGAAGTGTATTTTATTTGTGTAAGTTCTCTTTTTAAATTGTAGCTTAAACTGGAAGATTCCTGTGATCTTGAATTACTGAAAAATAATTTAAAAATAGAACAGTCTTAGAAATGTCCTGAATGTTTTTGTTTTTTTTAGAATTTTAGAATCAGAACTAGCATTAAACCACATGAAAACATTCAAACCTTCAAAATTCAATTCTGTCAACTGAACAAAAGCCACTTCTTCAGTTGTGGTCAGATCACTGCTGGACACTGCCTTATGTCTGTCTGAAGGGAGGAGCTAACTGCACTGAAGCTAACACACCTGTTTGTTTATAGTTTCTGTTTGTTGGCTCAGTCTGTTGAACTAAGTGTGACCATATTTGCATAAATGTCCAGTTGACGGAATTAAATGTTTTCTTTTGCTGTGGATCATACCTGGACAACTGAAGGATTTAACAGACATTCAAACTTTTATTTAGTTATGGGATTTCCATTCTATATATTAAAAAAACAATATTTACTCAGAGGTTTTTGTATCTTGACAAGACTAATTAAATGTATCAGATCAAGCACAAATATTACACCTTTACACCACACTGTACAAATGCTCTGTCCATTGGGAATTTTCATTGAGGCTGAAAACAGCATTTATTTAATTAAAACAAAAAATAAAATAAGACAAAACTCTCAAGTAACTACTGAACAACTTTGCATAAATAAAAGTTCAATCATTATAAGACTTTCAGGGCCAATTACGAACAGCAAATAGTCTTTTTACAACAATTTATATGGCAAACGTGGAGTGTCAGATCGTATCAGTATCATCCCCAGCGAAAAGAAGTTACTGTTCAGTGAGTGAAGTTTCATATTTATCTTTGCACCAGTGGCCGACTTCTCTAGAAACAGCTGAACAAAAATAAAATCCATTCTTTTTCCCTCACACCTACTCCATTTCAAAACCCACCTGTCCTTCACTCTCCGCACAGTTCTCCAAGTGCGACCCCAATTATCATTATCATTAAGAACCCACCACTTGATTCATGTGAGCGGAGGGGCGAGTGCGACGCCTCATGTCGTCATAATCACTTCATTACAATCGAAAACGAGTTGAGTTAGTCCTCCCGAGGTTTTATCGAGAGAGTGACTTTGACTTACCTCTGGAGTTGGTGGCCATGTCTGCAACTTTCTGAAAGGCATCGAGGAAGGCCACCGCTGCCAGTATCGTAGTCCTAATGAACAGATTCAACGTTTTAAAATACTGGTATCCAAAAGCGTCATTTTAATAATCATTTTGTGATTTTTACCTAAGCTGAGAGTGTAGTTTTGTCGCCTTGGCACTGAAGTCTTCCCAAACTGGATACGAGCTCTGGCAAAAAAAGAAAAAAAATTAGCGAACATGTGATTCTTTTTTAAGCAGGGGAGTCGACAGTGGAGGGGCAAAGGGGTCTGTTGTCCCGGGGCCCAGAATTGGACTCGCTTCCTATTAATTCATATTACAGAGGGGGGCCCACGTGAGGTTTCTTGCCCCGGAAAGTGCCCCAAAATTTCTATTTCTGTCGATGGGCCCGTTTTTAACGGTACAGCCGCCGGTCAAATCATTTTTATAGACTTGTCCTTTCTTTGCACCTGTAACTCAGAAGAGCGTGGCTTCGTATCCTCCAGCTACACAGCAGACACGCAGCAGATACGCGTGATGTTGCTAGAACTTGTCTTCATAAAGGTCTCAATACTGAAACTAGTGATCCTGTACGTAATATGTAAATAAGCCATTTCCTGAATAGTTTTAAATGGTCAAAGATCACTCCACCAACTGAGCCACTGTTTAGAACGGTCTTGAAGTGTAATCTACCACTTCAGTTGTATTATTGTAAGAATGTTGTGTTATTAAAACCAGGATTCAGTACTGAGCCTCTTCAAAATCAAAATAGTACAGTAGCGACCACGCCCGTCCACAGAAATTTTGAGGCTCGGGGCAAGAAACTTCACATGGGCCCCCCCTCTAATATAAATTCTTCTAAAACCCTCAGGCCCGGGACAACGGACCGCTTTGCCCCTCCCCCGTCTACTCACCTGGAAGCAAGTGGTAAAAATCTTTAGTACTGTCATGGTCTGTCATAGTCGTGGGCTCGTCTGCTACGGCTGTTTTGTGAACTCTGTGGATCACCTGGATCACATTTA
>KN485144.1:66362-81237 GCA_000787095.1 Periophthalmodon schlosseri
CTCCAGTGAGGCCTCAAGCCGTAAGACCGGGGGCCCCACATAAAACACACTACAGCCCAAATCCTATTAGAGGACGAGGGATAGGTCTGCGGACGGGACAGGGAGGCCTTACCCTCGCTGTTGGAGCAGAGCCGAAAGATCCCACCAACTTTAAGTCACCGTGAAATTCAGGGGTTTTTTTTTCAAGTTTTTTCAAAGTTTTTTTTTTTTTTTTTTTTCACATGCCTTAGGTTAGACTCCTCCTGACTCTTGCAAAGTGATTTAAGGACTATCACTCCTTATAAAAATGTTTTCTAAGTGCCTCCCAGCTCTAGCCGCCTGCACTTGACTCCGACAGGTGTCTAATTAGCTTGTGCGGCCTGTGACTCCCGAGGGCGACGATGATGCAGAGTTGAGACAGCTGAGAGAGGGAGCAGCCCGGCCCAGGAGAGCTCTATTTCTGTTGGATCACACCTCCATTACACACATGCAGCGGCTACAATAAATACAACTGTGTGAAAAGCAGCACAGGGTCAGAGGACAAAGAATAGAACTGTTTAAATACACATCAGGGCCGGTCCAGGGCGGAAATGAGTTTTTTTATGTTGGTCATTTATTACTTATTTAATGCTTTACTTTATGACATTGTAAGTGTAATTAAAAGTACAAATGTGTTTGTCCGTGTTAGAACTGACACATCGGTGTTCACATATTAATGACTGAAGCTGGTACAGCGTCTCCTTTGAATCAACACCTCCCACTCACATTTATTTTCCTGACTCCTCATCTCTCGGTTACATAACCAACAGGTGTATGTGATATCAGCGCACTTACACTGGTACAGTACCCTGTATGTGTGTTCACTCATACGGACACAATAGTGCTGCTCTCGGGGGGGCCGGGGGGGCCGGTCAGACAGGCTGGCGTGGCCCGGCGACAGGAATGAGGTCAGATGTCTGTCTCAGACAGTGGACGTGGGCACTGTGCTGACTAAGGGCTTTGCTCTCATCCATCAGCTCAGCTTATCAATACACAGAATACCTCCCTGAACCTCACATACTGAGGTCATGCAGGTTTAACTAAGTCGGGCTCAAATGACACAACGATGAAACTGATCGATCGGGTCTTTGGGACGATGGCTCTAACTGACAGGGTGAAATTGTATTTTTTTATTACTTAAGTATATACGATCCTCAAAAACATAACGGTGAGTTTCTACACACTTGATGGACACATTCACACTTTCCATCTGTTGAAGTGAACAACAGACCACCCTGGTTCAACTTCCTTGACTTGACCCCTCCCCCAGCACACAAACATAATGTGTGACACATAATAGGGAGACAACCTGCTATGGATAGGCCCTTTAGACCTACTTAAAATAAAGATCTCTCTTTTCACTTTTTAAGAAAGCCACGTGAAAAACACCTGTTTTTAACCTAGATCTGTGAGAACAATGAATGAACCACTGAACAAACGGTGAACTTATCATATTTGACAATTGACGTCCTGACTCTGTGGAGACCGGGCGAACTCTAAACGCTCTGAAATCTGCTCAGTCTAATGCGTAATAAGTTTAATGTGCAACAACGACACGCAGTCACTTTAAATGGCTTTGCTCGTCTCTAGTTATTGAAAACATCACGAGCCGAGTGAGCCCCGATACATGGCACAATGTTCATCATCTTTAAAAAACTACGCTTCAGTTTTTGAACGAGGCGCTGTGCTGTTAGCGAGAGCCGCCTGTAGTTCAACCTAATGTTGTTACATGTGAAACAGTCCTTGTCCGACCTGCTGCACATTATGCAAATAACACAAAGGAAACACGCTTCATCTGTCGATATGTCCTGAAGCAGTGCTTCTTGTGGGGGAGGACCCGGCGGACCAAACAAAGGCAGTAAAATTATGGATGTAGTCAGCACTCATACAAGTACAAGAGTCAGTTAGAAGTCATGCACACTTTATACAAAGAGTGCGTTACCTTCATGTCGTTCACAATGGCCTGGAATAATCCACCTAACGCACCGCACTCTTTCTCCACCGACTCCATGGTGGCCAAAACAAACAGTGCGCACGCTGTAGAAGCACAAAATCAGGTCAGATCTCCTGCTATTGGTGCGTTTTCAGAGTCCTGACATGAATATAGTTGTTTTCATCCGCCCTTCGCCCTCTTCTACTTCCACGAGCCGCGCGCGAGTGGATGCGAGACCGCTCTGCCCACGGCCAGCAGCGGCAGGAGCTCGCAGCGCTCAAACAAAAAGAACTGTGGGCTGGAGCCGGAAAACGTGGAGGGGGCACGCACCGGGACTCCACATGCTCCCCGCCCGGTCTACGAATACCGAGAGCGCGCTGGGCTGTCCGAGGAGACGCGGAGGAGCGGGCTCACCGGGGCCGAGGCGCACGGGTGTTAACAGCGCGTCGGACGTCTCCGGGCTGATGCGGGAGTAATACGATCCATGGGAATGGGAAGGAGGCTGCTGGTTTTCTTCTTTCTTTGCACACACACAAACACATGGAGGCTGCGGAGTGGGAGGGGCCACTGTGGAACACCCCATCCCCGACCCCTCCCACTCAGGCTGCAAACAAAAGTGAAGCCCCTTCTTCGGCTCAACAATTCACTGACATGCAAAAAGGATTTCCTCTGTTTCAAATGCGCATTTACCCCACACGCGCCCGCCAACGGCCTTAGCAACTATAGGTTTGTTTTCAGAAAACAAAACAACACATGCGGGAGGGAGCAGCAAGGGCATTGACAGTTAGACCTCATTTGTATCATCATTAGACTGTTATGGGCCTGGTAGCAGCTCAGTGTGTGGTATTTAAAATAACAGTGATATTCTTAATGCCAAAGAAACTGGACTGGTTGCTTAAAATGGAGGATATTTGATGTGCAAATATGGGCCTGTGTTTGTTATTTTGAACTTATTTTTGTACATATTATTTCAGTGTTTCATGTCATATTCCACCACGCCTCTGTGTGTGTGTGTGTGTGTGTGTGTGTGCGTGCGTGTGTGGGTGCGTGTGTGTGTGTGTGCGTGTGTGTGTGTGTGTGTGGCCCATATGTTAAGCACATCACCAGTCCAATGTTATGGCTGCAGGGAACATAGGGTCAAACCGGTATTCCTGATAAACATCCTGTCAATTCATAACCTGCACATCTGCCACACACACACACACACACACACACACACACACACACACACACACACACACACACCTTTTCCGCTCATCTGTTGCATTTTCTCACAGGGGAACCTTGCATCAGGCAGACCTCCCTGGAGTCTCAAACACAGCTCACGCACAGGGGTGTAGCACCAAATCCTGGGCCCTGGGCACAAATCATCTTGGTGGGCCTCATTACGTCTAATGAAAAATGCATATTACAGACTGTCCATATTGAGTTATTTTGTTCTCACAGTCCTGTTTCAGTCCCTCTGGGCAGTTTCGGTGAGTCGCTGTGTGATCAGGATCAGTCTTTCACTTTGTAATAAAATCTCTTACACTTGATGTTTCTGCTGTTGCTATTTTTAGAGGACCACGGAAGTCTGTCTGCAGAAGAACAGCAAGAACACATTTCCTGAAAATATAGATAAAAACTTGAGCGAGTACTTTTTCATTTGTAATGTAAAGTAACAGGCTCTTACTTTTACTTTTAATACATAAAAAGAACAACTCTGCTCGTTCCATCATAGGCAGAGGTAGGTAGTACTCAGTAGTACTCAGTAGGACTCAGTAGGACTCAGTAGGACTCAGTAGTACTCAGTAAGACTCAGCAGGACTCAGTAGTACCCAGTAGGACTCAGTAGGACTCAGTAGGACTCTGTAGTACTCAGTAGTACTCAGTAAGACTCAGTAGTACTCAGGAGGACTCAGTAGTACTCAGTAAGACTCAGCAGGACTCAGAAGTACTCAGTAGTACTCAAGTACAGGGTAACATTTTAATAAATTCTACTCCTCTGAGTCAGACGCTGTACTTTTACTCCTATTTCACACATATATTTTACAGTGTAACAGTTCTCTCACATGAGTAAAAGTTTTGGTTGCTCTTCCCGCTGTGGGTAAATTTACACGTGACAGAAGCCTGTGAGAAACACTTATCTGTTTGTTATTCGTGTTTCTTCAAATGTGAGTCATTTTGTGTCTGTTCTTTGAAAATAGCAGATTTTGTGCATCATTTAATGTTTTGTCCTTCCAAAAGCATCAAGGCAAGACAAGTTTATTTGTACAGCACAGTTCATACACAAAGTTATTCAAAGTGCTTCACAGAATAAGAAAGACAATAAAATCACAATAAACTCCTTTCAGTCACAGCAGCTAAACAGAACCATTTGGAGCCTGGATTTAAACATTGTCAAAGTAGAGGCCTGTCTCACATCTTCAGGAAGAATGTTCCAGGTTTTAGCTGCAGAAAACTGAAACACTGAGTCCCCATGTTTAGTCCTGGTTTAGTCCTGGTTTAATCCTGGTTTAGTCCTGGTTTAGTCCTGACTCTGGGCACCAGCAGGAGGTCGGAACTAAACCAGGACTAAACCAGAGCTACATCAGGACTAAACCAGGACTACGTCAGGACTAAACCAGGACTACATCAGGACTACATCAGGACTACATCAGGACTACATCAGGAGGCGGGTCCCTGAGGTCCTCAGAGCGTGAGATGGTTCATGTGGCTCTAACATGTGGGAGATTAACAACATTATACTTCAGATAATTGCATAATTCCAAAAAGATCCTCGGCCTTTGCTCAGACGCCTTTTCTTTTCAAACCATCAGACAGTGGAATCAGCTCCAGACAGAATGAAATTATCTGTAGATTTGTACATTTTAGATAAACAGATGTGTCGACATCAGGCTGGTCCATTTGTTCTGTTCTGTTTCACTGTAAAAATTGATTTTTTATATTGGTTTGGACTGAAGGAAACGTATTGTATTGGACATGGGGACATTTTATTGTATTTTACTGCTGATGTTAATGACGAACTGTTAGTTTTAAAATGTAATTGTAATGAAATGTGTATTTTAATGTGTGACCACCTGCCCAGGGACCTGCACATGGAAAGCAGCAGTAGCTAAATCTGGTACAAATCATCTTTTCTTTTGAAAGATGAATGATTTTTACGTGGTCCTGCACATGAAAGCAGCAGTAGCTAAATCTGGTACAAATCATCTTTTCTTTTGAAAGATGAATGATTTTTACGTGGTCTCTGACAAATAAAGAAGAAAGAAAGAAAGATATTAGGTCCCGACTCTTACAATTTTTCTTTGTAGAAGTTTTACTATTATGCCGTTACTTGCACTGCTTCTTTTTACTTCTACTTGAGTAATATTATTTTGAAGTAACGTTGCTCTTACTTGAGAAAACCTTTGGCTTTTCTCTCACCTCTGGATTCTGTTTGAAGGACATTCTCAGCCCTAAACTCACTCACTCACTCAGTAGGCAGAAAACACTAACACAGACTGTTGCATTTCTCACCGCCGTGATCAACCCCCCGTGTGGAAAAATGGTTTATCCCGTCCAATGCCTTACCACTGACGCGTGTGCGTCTGCCAGACTTTCCTTAATTCAGCAAAACGGGGTTTAGACAAAGGAAAAACGTGACGGCTTCTATTTCAGACGACTCCATCCCAGTGAAGCTGTTACAACTGAAAGCAATCATCAGGCCTAAGCGTCCCAAGACTTCGGAGACTTACATAACGGAATGAAAGGACTTTGACTTGGGGCTACATTTTATTATTGTTGTATAATAATGTTTGTTTCCAAGATTTGCCATTTTGGAGCAACGGAAACAACTCATCATTTCATTAACAAGGCAAACAGAAGAGAACAGCGCTCACTTACAAAACAAAATGGTTCATAGATTTATTCCTTGTGGCTTGGCCTGACTGAAGCCTCCACTTTTGTGCTGATAAGACCCCAACAGCCGTATATTGCAAAAGTATAAAAAAAAAATGCTAAAATTAATTCCTGTTAGCACTGTTAGATTGTATATTATGTGCTGTTACAGAGGGCGACATCTTCTACACTAAAAAAAGCCGATAATTCTACCTTGAAATCTCATCAAAACAGACCCGGGTGTAGATATAGACATAGACTGTATATATAAATGAACATAGCTAACCTGTTAGCCGCCGCGTTCCAAATTGACTCTGCTGCTGTCAGGCTCATCGTTTTTCGTCTTAAATGTTCGTATTGACTCGCTCCACATGATCCTAGTGTTTTTATTTCGGTATTGTGTCCGTAAATCAAGATATGAACATTAATAACGGACAAATCAGGCGCCTTCTTTCCCTGAGGTCGCTCCTGTTGGCGTTAGCAACAGGTTTGATTGACAGCGTTGCTAAGCGCCGGCTCCCTGCTAAACCAGTGGTGCAGGAGAGAAGGGGCGTTACCTCCAACAGCCTCGCTCTGGATTGGCTCTTTGGTTGCTATGATGCTCGCGGTCGGAATTCCTAATACGGAACTCGGCTCCAAACTCGCCGCTATAACTGCTCTGGCCTCGATGAGCTTCGTTTGACTGGAGCCGAACTCTTTGGGCGACGTCACTGCTCTGGCTCGATGAGCTTCGTTTGACTGGAGCCGAACTCTTTGGGCGACGTCACACTCACTTAGTCCACTTCTTTATACAGTCTGTGGTGTAGACCAAACTGCCCGAAGGTGCGTTCGAGTTTCAAACGAGTGCAAACTTACAGTCGTATTCAACCGTTTCGCAAACAATCATAATACCTCGTTTAAAAACCTTCTTGTTTCTCCTTGACGTCACTCTTTTAACCTTGACCTAAACGCCAGACCACCTCTCCAAAAGACGACACATGGGACTGGTAATTTACCGCGACCTCTGACCCCTCTGCCAGCTTGCTCCCATGATTCAGCTGGAGCGGCCACATCGGACACAGTAAAGAACGTCGCGTCAAGCTGCGGCGCCCTCCCGCTCTCGCTGCCCGGGTCAAGAGGTCTGTGCCGAGTGACCGTAAAACCAGGCGGGATTTATCATCTACGCTTAAGTTTGGACAGACGGCTACGCGAGCGAACCAGAAGCACATGGGACCTCCACCTGCAGTTTATTACAGGGAGCGTTCACAAACTTAACAACTCTACAAATGGTTTAGCTTAAAAGTGAGCTGTATAACTGCAGTGGTGGAGGGGCTTGTCTTTAAGGAGATGGTGTTGTTCGGCCCGGAAGGTTCCACAGTATGGCTTTTAATCTTGTCTTTCCATGGCAGTTGTGGAACGTAATAAAGTAGTAAAGTACTGTATTTAAGTATAAATCTTATGTATCTGTACTTTACTTGAGTGAATTTTACAGTGGATACTTTTGACTTTTACTTCACTACATTTGAGAGCAGTATCTGTACTTTCTACTCCACTACATTTTTGAACTGGACTGAAAAGTAAAAGTATTTTTTATTATTGTCTGAGACCTGCTGAAAAGGCTGAGGGTTTATTTTTAAGACGTTCGTAGTTTGAGTAAACAAAAATATACAAATAAAAACAGATAGAAAAAAAAAAAGATCGATTCAGTTGTTTCTGTTGAACAAAATTGAGCACAAATCTTTATCAAAATCACTACATTTGAAGCTTTATAAGACTCAAAATCTGGAAAATACTTTTACTTTACAAGTACATTTATAAACTGGTACTTTAATACTTTTACTTAAGTAGATTGTTTCATGTGATACTTTTACTTCTCTTTGAGTATTCTTTTGTTCCAGTATCTCTTGAGTACTTCTTCCACCACTGCTCCATGGAGACAAGCAGATGACACCACCAGGCCAAGTTACAGGTCAGGTCTGCGGACTGGTGACCCTGCCCACAGCTCTGAGCGACAGAAACACCCAAATCGAACAAAGACATGTTAGAGAAGCTCAGGGACACACTGTGGAACATTCCAGGTGAAGCAACGGCATCTCCAGGCCGCCAATGGAAAAGTTACACAGTGCACCTTTAATACTGTTATTGTCGCTATGGAAACGCAGGCACACTTGAATGTAGTTTTCTGCCACTGGAGCCCACTCTAATAGAAGCTTGTTTGAACTCTGGTTGACGGAAGTAGCTGCTCTTAATGGCGCCTTTTAACCCAGCGGCCGCGAGCGCAGTCAGTCGTTTAGAGCGTGTGCCTTGTATTTTTAACAGGGAGTAAAAAGGTTTTTAAACAGGGATCCTGGGGTTTTGCAAGAGCTTTGATGTTTACTGGGGTGACATTTAAGTGGAACGTTGACAGACAAACCCTCGAGTTCGTGTTAACTTATTTTAAACTACAGTCATTTAGTCCATTCCCAGATATTACTGTTGGTGTCTAACACCCACAGCTTTGAGTGGACGACACAATTACAAGGTGGTTTAGCCGTAGAATCTGGCAACCCAAATAATGCTTTATTATTGCTGGGAATAAAAATAAAATCAGTATTTGAACATGTTTACTTTGTGTAGAGACATAGACAGTGGTTTATGTTCTACACAAATTCTGCATAAGATTATATTTCCTCCATTGCGTTCATTCAAAATTCATATGACCCACTTTTAAGCCATAAACGAATTTAGTTTTAGGTTTTTTAGGAACCACAAAGTTGCACAAAAGCTGCCACAAAAATTCTATCTTCTTATGAAATATTTCAGAGCAATCTATCAAAGTTTTTAGTTCCACTTTCCAGTTTAGTTTAAAAGAAACAGTGTGAAACGAAACTAACTTTTCTTTAAGCTCCACAGGGTAAAGATCAGCGTGAGACTGACAGTTGGATCGGTGCAGCGTCTGCAGTGATGCCGTCGCTGTATTGGACCGTTGTGGTGAAGAAGGAGCTGAGTCCAAAGGCAAAGCTCTTGATTTACAGGTCAGTTTAGGTTCCTGCCCTCAGCTACGGTCATGAGCTTTGGGTAATGATCGAAAGGACAAGATCACGGATACAACTGGTCAAAATGAGTTTCCTCTGCAGGGTGGCTGGGAGCTCAGTCACACAGGAGGAGCTCGGAGTACAGCCGCTGCTCCTCCACGTGGAGAGGAGCAGCTGAGGTGGCTCGTTCTAGATGCCCCTGGGGACGCCTCCCGGAGAGGTGTTCATGTCCCACCTGGAGGAGGCCCCAGCGAAGACCTAGGACACGCTGGAGGAACTATATCTCTCGACTGGCCTGGGAACGCCATGGAGTCCTAACAGAGGAGCTGGAGGAAGCGTCTGGGGTGGGGGGAGTCTGGGAGTCCCTGCTTAGACTCCTGCCCTTGCGCCCCAGATAAGCAGAAGAAAATAGACGGATGGAGATGAAAGCGTTTCAGTGAGAGGCTCCTTACAGCTGTCTTCTGCTCGTATCTCACTATGGGTCACTGGAGTTTGAACGTTGTTTTCTATACATCCTCTATAGTTCTACTTTAATCCAGACACTCAACCAGTCAACACATCACAAATGGACATGGAAGAGACGTCCCAGGAGACAGAGCGTGGCATGCACTCTTTACATCGCCTTTACCACAGAGGACCTTCAGAACAGAGTCTGGAGGCCAAAAGAATGAGATCATGTAAACAGTCCTACA
Organism: Periophthalmodon schlosseri; assembly: GCA_000787095.1. Classification (NCBI taxonomy): domain Eukaryota; kingdom Metazoa; phylum Chordata; class Actinopteri; order Gobiiformes; family Gobiidae; genus Periophthalmodon; species Periophthalmodon schlosseri. The sequence goes on from KN485144.1 coordinate 75,857, forward strand.
GCCAGAGGTGGAACAGAGACCAGAAAATGTTTCACAGTTGTTGTTTTGGAGCTGTGCGATTTCAGAAAACCTGTGGTGTTCGTAACATTTAAATCAAGATCAAGATTCTGTCGTTTCTAATTGTCAGTGATGAGTTTGGCTCTTTTTATTCGAGAGGTTCACAGCCAGTCCTCTGTCAGTAATTTCACTGTTTCTGGTGTTATTAAAATCCAGGTTGTTTTTTCTTTAGGGAATTAATAATGAAATACATTTTTATTGGTTTTTAATAAGATAAAATGAAATGGAACTTAAAAATTCATGATCGAACGTGAGGCCCATGTGATAAAAAATTGATTATTCTGTTGCCATAGCGCCCAGGCCTAATTAGAAGTATATTATCGGCAATATCTATTTTAAAAGCCTGCAAAAAGCCAGACAAAGATAAAGATTAATACAAATTGGCTGCAGTTTCAAACGAGGATATAGAATAAAGGGATATTTCTGCTCTGCTGTGTTTCATTTTACGATCCATCGTTTTTTTGTGAGACACTTGAACCTAAACCGAGACATTTCCAGGCATCATTTCACTCAATAACGGAGGCTCACTAAAGGTTCACTACGTAACTTTTCAACTTTGCAGAGTTTTTTTTCACCTGCTTGTATTCAAGTAGATGTTAATGCTTAGCTTGTGTTCCTGAGTGTGATATTAAACTCCTCTATCGCCATGGAAACAAACAGGTGACAGGTCAGGTCTGTGGAGAGGCGACCCCGCCAACAGTAAAAATGCCTGTGTTTCAGGGTATTCTTGAGCAATGAAAACACAAGAGATACATAGGTTTAATGTTATGTGGAACGTTCTAGGCAAAGCAATAGCATCACTACCAGAAATGTTACAGAGTGTATCTTTAAAGGTCCTATAGTACAAGAAACTGACTCTTGTGAGCTTTAAGTCATGTTATAATGTTGTTACTTCATCAAAAACATACCTGGAGTTGTGTTTTGTTTCATTCACACACGTTTGAGTAACTCTTTATTATTAGTCTGTCTGCATCTCCAAAACTCAAAATGCTCTGTTCCACCTTGTGATGTCATGAAGCGGTTGTTTTCAAGCTAACAGCTACGTTTTACCTTTAGTTTCAGTAGAGACTGGCAATTCCAGGTCTGAACAGCTACGTTTACCTTTAGTTTCAGTAGAGACTGGCAATTCCAGGTCTGAAATCATCCAAATGATTCAAGTGAAGGTGTGTGGAGTTTAAAAAGACAGTGGAGCACTTCCTGTATTACCACATGACATCACAAGGTGGAACGGAGTGTTTTCAGTTTGAGAGAAGAATCCCTCAGCCTATTCTTAGCATATTAGACTGTCCCCAGGCCCTTTCATCCACCCTACTGTCTGTGTACCCTCTTACCCTTACCTCTGAGTGTGCTATCTGCCCACTCTGCCTTATCATTACTTCTTCTTCTACAGAACCGCCCAAGTCCCGTCTCTCCCTGGAGCTCGAAGGCGTGGATAATCCCAGGAGCGTTCCATATGAGCCGGTGGAATTTCCTCTGCCCTCGGCATCCCTCCCCTCGGACACGTGCGGCCGGGATACGGACCGCGCAGATCGGCTTTGAGATACGGCCGCCGCAGGCACGTGGAGGAGAAGATCTGTGGGTATGAGCAGAAACATCTCAAGACTTTACAAAAACGTGACTTACACTTTTGTTGTTACTGTTTGTGAGCCAATACAAATACAGATCCCAGTACACAAATACAAGAGTTTCCACGATGCATTAAACTACTTTGTAATGACTTCATAATTAGTAGTAGTAGTATTAGTTAAAAGTAGTTATCTAAAACAAATATTAGAACGTTTTGCCTCTCCAAATCTGCAAATCTCCTCTCCAAATCTGCTTCAAAACGACACAAAGACATCACCTAACTTGATCTCTATATGAAACAAACGTCGGCCATTTTTTGAGGATATACTGTTTATTATATAAGCCTTACAACTGCACTATGTCACTTTTTTAAACAAGGGTCCGCTACCTTCTTTTGGTGATTTTCTTTGCCTAAAATTTTCCAAAGCATGGCATTAAACATATCTATTTTAAATTAATTCTATTCCAAAAAGTTGTATTATTTTTATTGTTCAAAAAACCATGAGAGACATGCAGTCTTTCTGTGAGCAGGCTTGCCTCACCAAAGATCTGACCTGTAACTCAGCCTGGTAGCATCGTCTGCTTCTCTCCACGGCAATGGAGAAGTTAGATGCAAAACTGGTTGGCAAACTCCAGACACAGAAATAAGATCTCCATGGAGACAAGCCTACCCCTAACCCAACCATAACCCTAACCCAACAAATAACCCAACTCTAACCTAACTCTGACCCAACCCTAACTCTGACCCAACTCTAACCCAACCCTAACCCAACCTGAACCCAACCCTAACCCAACTCTAACCCAACCCTAACCTAACCCTGACCCAACCCTAACTCTGACCCAACTCTAACCCAACCCAAACCCAACCCTAACCCAACCCTAACCCAACCCGAACCCAACCCAACTCTAACCCAACCCTAATCCAACCCTAACTCATACCTAATCCTAACCCAACCCTAATCCTAACCCTAACTGAACCCTAACCCAACCCTAACCCTGATGAAAAACGAAACTCCAGGGACCAAAACTGTCCTCACCAAATTACACGACCAGTCAAAAGTTTGGCCACACCTTCTCATTCATCGTTTGTTTTCTTTATGTTTATTACTTTCTATGTCTCAGACACATAGAAGACATCAAATATATGAAGTAAAATATATGGAATCCTCAGAGTATTTGCTTTGTCGACAGCGCTGCAAACCCTTGGCCTTCTGGAAGTGAGATTCATAGTAACGGACCATTTTGTATGTGGCCTTGTCTGGGTCAAAAGCAGTGATAAAAGCAAAAGGTGGCCATTTTTAAAACTCTAACATCTAAAACCAGTTTGAAGTTATTTTGAGTTTGTTTTGTTTACTACATTCCACACATTTTCATTCGTAGTTTGTATGTCTTCAGTGAGGATCTAAGGTGTAAGTAGTAGTGAAAATAAGAAACAAAACGTGTCCAAACTTTTGACTGGTCGTGTGTGTCGACTGAGATCAAAGCCCTGGGAATATCTCCTTGTATTATGTAATAGCAGAGCTGTTTCATTCCCCAGAAACACGTCTCAAACACACGAACGGTCACAGCGGAGAACAAGAGCCGCAGACGAAAAGCCGATCCGCGCCGACGTCTGGAAGGACGATCGCAACAACACGACCGGAATCACGTCCACAAACTCGCTGCCGTTTAAAGGGACCATACGACGCTGTTCTCTGATCTGTGTTATAATGTTTCCTCATCTCAAACAGACCTGGAGTTGTGTTTTGTTTTGTTTCATTCACACATGTTTAACTCACAAACCCTGCATATTTAGGCTGAGCTCTTCTCTCAAACAGAAAACACTCTGTTCCACCTTGTGATGTCATGTGGCGATACAGGAAGTTCTCCACTGTGTTTTTAAACTCATACCATTAGAATCATTTGGGTAATTTCAGGCCTGGAATTGCCAATCTCTACTGAACAAAAAGCAGTGGTGGAAGAAGTTCTCAATTTTGTTACTTAAGTAAAAGTACAGATGCAGAGATAAAAAGTTACTCAAGTAAAAGTAAAAGTATCACATGAAAAAATCTGTGTAAATGTAGTGATAATGATTAAAAATGAGACATATTTTGGTCACAGTAACAATATAAATCAATTTAGTCATTTTTCTTATGAATTCTGTGTGTTTATTTTTGTTTGCTCAAAGCCAAAGCTTAAACTCGAAAACTTCAGTCAGGATGTTTCCACGAACATGGTAAAAATAACCCCTCAAATCATATGAAAAGTACTTTTTACTTTTCAGTCCTGTTCAAAAATGTAGTGGAGTAGAAAGTACAGATACTGCTCTCAAATGTAGTGAAGTAAAAGTAAAAGTATCCACTGTAAAATGTACTTAAGTAAAGGACAGATACGTAAAAATTCTACTTAAGTACAGTACTTTACTCCTTGTACTTCGTTACCTCCCACCACTGACGAAAGATAAAAGGTAGTTGTTAACTTGAAAACTACCTCTACATGACATCACAAGGTGGAACAGAGCGTTTTGAGCTTTGGAGATGTAGACAGACTAATAATAAAGGGTCACTCAAACATGTGTGAATGAAACAAAAACATTATAACATGGCTTAAAGCTCAAAAGAGTCCATTTTGTGTAATACAGGACCTTTAATAGTCTATACAGTATAAATCAGCGAGTAAACACAGACACAGACTGTTTTCTCTCCCTTTTGGTAAATCTCCAATCGCTTTATCTCCCGTGAGCCCTCGCGTTTGTTTATTTGATCTCAGTAAGGACATGACACGCTGAAATATGTGTGGGATAAACAAACGCTAATTACGCTGCGGTCGGTCGCGGTTAAACTGGTGAGAAATAAAGGTCTTGTAATTGCCGCTACACCATTATCATTAGTTCAGAATTGTCAGCTGATTGGCCATTAGTCAGACGCCTGCGATGCAAGATCCAACGTGAAAACCCTCCAAGCCTAAAGTTCAATGCTGGATACTAAAAAATCCAATTAGTTTTCCAGAACGTGAAGCCGTATCCCGCGGAGATTCACATAGATGGACCTCCCCGGTTACACAAGTGGTTGACCCGGGTCACCGTGACAGTTGGGGCTTTGCGGTTTCTGCGCCAAACTCCCTCTACTGTCAGTCTGAGTGTGTGTACGTGTGTGTGTATCCGTGGTTTCTGTGTGTGCGCGCGCTTGGGGAAAAATGTTGTTTGAATCCAAGGCGCTCTGAAAATAAACCGCAGGGTCAACAAACAAGTTCGAGGAGAGACGCTTTGTCCGCGCGCTGCCGCGTTGCGAAGAGGAGGGGGATAAAATGTGCTTTCCTTTTCGTTTTCCTGTCAGCAGAGAGAACTTGGTGACTCTCGAGTGAACTGTCCGAGCAGCAGCGCCCGGGCCTTGCGTCCCGAGCGTCTTGGTTTGACCCGGGAAGGAAGCCGGTCCTCTGGGGAGTAACCCGCGAGGAGTCAAGGAACTGGAGGTCAGTTAAACAAGCCCGATAAACTCAACACCCTCAAACAGGCCACGTGAAGGAACGAGCAGCATTTAAAGAAGAATGTACAAATATGTGGAGAGGAGAGATGAGGAGGAGGATTGATACTCCTAATGTAAATAGATAAATCACTTAAACAGCTGGAAGTTCAGTGATGTTTCAGAGAACTACTGTTACATAACTCATCCATCCTTTTTCTTCTGATTATTCGGGGGTCGCAGGGGCAGCAGTCTAAGCAGGGACTCCCAGACTTCCCTCACCTCAGACACTTCCACCAGCTCCTCCGGCGGGAGCCC
>KN485144.1:87502-104205 GCA_000787095.1 Periophthalmodon schlosseri
ACTCCCCCACCACTCCACACACACACACACACACACACACACACACACACACACACACACACACACACACACACGAGAGGGCAATTAAACAGGATTTAAAACAGCATCTTCATAATTCAGTAACAGAAACATGCAGAAATAATTTGTTCAGTTCATTTCTGTAACTGAATTATGAAGATACTGTTTTAAATCCCGTTTAATTTGCCTCTCGTGTGTGTGCGTTGTTACACAAGTGTTGTAATATTCTTAAGACTAATCATTTATCTGATCTACTCCATTTTCTTGTACTTGTGTAACACCACACACACACACACACACACACACACACACACACACACACACACACCACACACACACACACACACACACACACACACACACACACAGAGAGGCCAGTTAAACAGGATTTAAAACAGCATCTTCATAATTCAGTCACAGAGATGAACTGAACAAACTATTTCTGTATGTTTCCGTAGATCTCGTCTCAGCGAAGGCGCGGTTCCTGTCGGCTTCTACTCACCAGTCTGCGTGTAGTGCATCCAGTTCAGGATGACCTCTGGGGCTCTGTACCAGCGGGTGACCACATACCCGGTCATCTCACTGTCCGCCTGCCGCGCCAACCCAAAGTCTATGATCTGACCCAATCGCACACAGTAGAAATATGAAAAACAGCTCAGAAAACATCAGTAAGTTTACTATTAAGATAAGAAAGTAAATATTGTAGTTAAAGACAATAATGTGCAACGTTTAGCTTTTATTTGAACAGATCAAATAAGCAGATTTCGAAATGTCTACCTTGAGTTCACAGTCTTGATTAATGGCAAGATTACCCGGTTTAAGATCCTAAAAAATGTGAAATATATTGAAAACAGATACATGAGAGTGGAATTAAATGATTTGCATTACATTTGGACTTACCCTGTGTATTATCCCAGCAGAGTGGATATACTAAAACAGAAACAGACCAAATTATTATTATATATCGACTTACCGTTCAGTATATGAAGCTTTTTGTTTACACTACTGGGGAATTTTTGGTTATTTTTTGGCTTTATGATGAGATTTAAGCCGTAAAAGTTTGAATTAATAACTTCTATGACTCATTACAGACGCAAACTAACGACTAAAGTGTTTCATTCTGCTGTTTATTTATTGCAGCTCATGATTTTTAACAATATTGTAGATTTAGAATAGTTTTTGTGGTTTAAATCTGCTCTCGGGTTTTTGTCAGTGGCATAAACGAGTTTCAGTGTCATCGTTAATCGTGTATATTTTCTTCATCAGCAGAGAGCGAGTCGTCTTATTACACAATCGTTCTGTGAATCCACCCACCTTCAGCCCTTTGAGCATCTGATAAACTAAATACTGGATCTTCTCTTCGGACAGCCTCTGTAGCTTCATCACTTTGCCCAGGTCTGTGCCCATGAACGGCATCACCAGGTAACTGCAGCACAACAAGTCAACACTGTGGGTTTGGATCATGTGCATCTGTAAAAACGACAACGACCCGGACTTACAAATCAGTGAATCTGTCCAGAGACAGGTCTGCGGTGAAAACGTCGAGGAGGCCGATCACCTAGGAGACAGCAACACTTAGAAAGAGCACTGACATTAGTGATGTGTCATGTGACCTCGGGACGTACATTTTCATGTTTCATGTGTTTGAGAAGCCTTAGTTCTCTATAGGCACGTTTGGCAAATAGTTCCGACTGGAAAGGCCTGTACAGCTTCTTTATGGCCACTTTAGCTCCTGTTCTGGAGTCCACCCCCGAGCTGCAAAACACAAACATCGCAGGGTGAAATGAAACATAGGCCTTTTACACAGTATTGACACAACCAGGAAAGTGATTCTGCTCCATCCGGTGAAGGCGGCTCATGGCGCACTGCCTCCTTCAGCTCTCGCCCTCTACGCGGATTAAAAACCTAATGGCGCAGACGTCACGTCACTAATCACTAAAGTGGAGTTAGGCTGACATTTGCTCACACACAGACACAAAGGGTAACTGGGTTTCCGTGAGAAAATGATGTTGTGAGAGGTCCCGTGTAACTCTCAAATAAAAGCACAAAGCGCACAGGGGAACCACGGATGCCCAGCCCGGTCTGACATGAGGGATGGGGGGTTGTTTGCTTTGTAAACATTACTGCGCTATTCCAATATCAGGCCTTTTAAGGTCACGGAATCTGTCAACATTAAAGCGTAGGACAGAGAAAACATCCCGGTGCCGGGGTCACAGGCACCAGCGGTGCCCACGATGAGGCGCGCGCGCACAAACGCTCTGAACTGAACGCGGCTTAATCGTTTACGTTTGTGAGGTGAGAAAGTCAAGTCCATGTGACCCGTGAACGCACAAGTACAGCGTGGGAATAATGTGTCACTATCGCATCAGGAAGTAAAACACCAGCGTGTTTCTCCCAGTGAAGCGCACGTAGCGCTCCTTTTGTTTGGCACAAAGCGCCTGTCCCCGTGGCATTATGTCACGTTGCTCTTTGTTACGCGGCTCCACGCATATCGCAGTGTGAATGTGGATTTACAGCCCCAAACAGACATTTATAAGGACTCACCATACTGTCCCGTACGCTCCGGTCCCCACCTGCCGCAGGTCACGGTACCGATCCGGGACTTCCCAAGTGGTTTTGTTGACTTCCTGGCGACAGTATCCAGGTCTGATGCGCTTAGACATCCTACTCAAATAAACGAACTAAAGGAGACTAGAGACGATTTTTGTGCAGCCTTTGTCGCTTCCGTTGTTACACACCCATTGTCCCGGATCCCACCTCTGAGTTCGTCCAGGCTTCTGCGCAGCTCCGTGTGGCCGCTCGGGGCGCACCCAGAGGTTACCAAAAGCCACTCCCGAATCTGATGCTTAGAATTAACGTGAAACGCAAGGTGTAATGGCAATAAACGACACGAACAGAAATAATATTTAACCTATTTCAAAAAACAGCGCGGATTCGCTCAGTTTCCCTTTAGACCGAGTTCACGAGGGGCTCGTGGCTGCGTCTTCTTGGCTCTTCGTCGGGAACAAGAATACTTGGAACTTGTGGAGACATGACTCAGCTCCAGGCTTCACGAGAATAAAAACACAAAGATATGCGGGCTAAAAGACCAGCTGGCAGACTAAATAAGGCTGTTCAGTTTGGCAGCTGCTTTGTTTATTATAGATTTATACATGAAAACCAGTGCAATGTAAAAGCTAAAAACTGAGTAAAACAATATGTGTTAAAATATATTTACTACATAGAAAACACATTTAAAGGGTAAAGACAAATGTTTAATGTTTAAATGATATTGTGCGTGTTTGTATCCAGCCCAAGTACAGAAAGCATTTTGTCCTATTATTATTATTATTAACTGCAATTTACGTATCCCTCTTTCTCTCAGAAACTATTTGACACAAACAGCTCAAACCTTCAGAATCAGACCGGTTCATTTCAGAACTTTGTGCCTGACTCATCATTTGCAGCTGGTCAATACCAAACAGACATGGATTACGTCAAGTAGAACATTCCTCACGTACGTTGCCCATTACCCACAGTCCAACATGCAGGACCAGTCAACAGTCTGGACACACCCTCTCATTCAGTGCTTTTCTCTTAAGTTTTACTCCTTTCTACATTTATACACAAACAGAAGACACCAAACATAGGAAGTAAGATATATGGAATTATGTAGCAAAAAAAAAAAGTTAAATATTTTATTTTCATATCCTCAAAGTAGCCGCCCTTTGCTTTGTCGAAAAATGTATAAATTGAATGTATTTACATAATTCCATATATCTTACTTCATATATTTAATGTCTTCTGTTCGTATGAAATGTCTGTGTGATCCCTCAGTCGTGCAGGTTTGATCCATAGTAAAAGAAAAATTCAATTCTGTAACTGGACCAAAAGTTATGTAAAAAGTTAAAGTTTCGCTGCTCGTCCAAGCTGCTTCTTCACTTCCTCAGAACTTTTCTTTTCTTTTACCGTGTATGTATAAAATGTAGAAAGTAGAAAAAATCTAGAAAAAAAAACTATGAATGAGAGGGTGTGTCCAAACTTTTGACTGGTAGAACATGTTTAAACAAACCAGTCAAAAGTCTGGACACAACCCCTCATTCAATGTTTTATTTCTTTATTTTTACTACTTTCTACATTTTATATTCACACAGAAGACATCAAATATATGAAGCAAGATATGGAATTATGTAGTAAAGAAAAAATGTTAACTACTAAATATTTTGACAGAGCAAAGGGTGGCTACTTTTAGAATTTGAATATAAAATATAAAAAAATAGTTATTTACCTTTTTCTCTTTGCTACATACGTAATTCCATATATCTTACATCATTTATTTGATATATAAAAAAAGTTACAAAAAAAACTTTGAAAGAGAAGGTGTGTCCAAACTTTTGTCTGGTCGTGTACATAATGATTTTTAATTTTGGCAGTGTTTCTTGCCCCACTGACGTATTCCTTGTCTGTTTTGTATCAGGCTTTGTCTGGGCTGTTATGAGTCAAAATCACGTTCTTGAGGCCAGCTGCCAAAGAGACAGAACTGTCATCCCTTTCAGCAGGTCAGCCAACCGTCAAGAACGTCATTACGAAGATCATGTGACACAGATTTCCTGGGCCCATGCAGGGGGCTTGCTGTCGTAGGGCAAAGCGCTTCTGACGGCGGATGCCGACGCCGACGGCTCTTCTTCAGCTTCCTCCCTCTCTCCCTCCTCGGCGGTTCCGCTTTTGCCGACCCACGTTGGAAGCTCTAGGCCCGGCTGTGCAGCGAAGGGCTTTTCCAGAACCTTAAGAACCCTCTGGACCTGCAAGAGAGAAAGAACGTCAGGGCAAACACAAAAAAAATACTCAGAGTTCATTTTGAATCTTGTATCTTCCACATCTTTCCTTGTAGCTTCTAGTATTTTGTTTGCTCGTTTGGCAAAAGTTTGAGACGCCTGCTCCATTTGTCTGAACTAGTTACAGGCTGGTGTAGGTTTTTGTGGATTAAAAAAAACAAAACTAAAGGCACTTTGGAAGCATAGGCCATCTTCAATAATATTTGACGGTTATTAATACAATTTTCAGTGGTGGCTTTGATTAAATAAAACATGAAACAACATCGATACATAAAATAATAGCAATCATAAAGACGGTAAATGTTCACGTTTTTATACAGCGCTTTTCCACTTTCAAGGCCCTCAAAGCTCTTTACATCGAGGAACCACTCGCTCATTCACTCACACATTCATACGCCAGTCATACGCTGGGGGTGAGGTGGGTTAAGTGTCTTGCCCAAGGACACAACGGCAGCGTTCATCTGTGGGAGCTAGAATCGCACCGCCAACCTGTGGGATTCAGATCAGTGGACAAACTACCAACTGAGCTACTGTCGCCCTGATCTAAGCAGAATAAAGCGACATTAAGAGTATTTTGCGTACCTCAGAATAATCTCCGTTCTCTGCCGCCTCAATCGCATTTTGAGCGATATAGTTCCTCAGCACCACGCGTGGGTTGGTGCGATCCATCACCTTCACCCTCTCATCCTGGGCAGCTGTCACAGTATCACTCTGGCCTTCCAGTTCCCTCCCCAGACGCTTCCTGCAGCAGTGATAACGTGCATCATTCCGTCACACAGTTCACGCAACAGAACCTCTCATTTCCTGGCTTCACATTTTGTCCATCCTGTTAAGCTCCACCCACTCACTTCTTCGAACTATTAAAGCTGTTATTCTGACCCCGCCCCTCACCTGTAGCGTGAGATCCAGACAGTCCAGTCCTCCGCCTGCTTCACTTTTAGCTCTTCTTCGCTGGACTCCATCAGGTCTTTAAGTTTGCTGAGCTTATCTAATTGCCTGGCTATTGTCGCTCTGTCTGATATCATCTGGAACAGCGCGGGATTGGTCTGGGCCAGCGACAGCAGCATTGCCAGCTCCCTGTCAGGAGCAGACAAAAACAAAGCTTTCAGTGTAAGAGATAAACCCAGACAGGGGATATGAGGTAAGCAAATGGATCCGGCCTCTGGTCTGACTTAACACATTTATTACAAGACAATAAAGATAAACACAAGGTAAAACATGATTGTGTCATAGATCATTTCTCTGTGTCAAGGTCTAAATATTTGTTGAGGGCAGTTCTCAGTACATCATGGAGGGAAGTAAATGAAGGAAATAAATTTTATCAGTGAATGATCAATAATAAACTTATTAAGTTACAATGGTGTAAGAGGATAAACAAAAAGGTCTGTAGGAATTATCATTATACAGAAATGATCGTGTGATCCCAGCCGTACCGTGGGTCCATAGTGGGTTTATTGGCAGCCTTCAGTTCCTCTAAAGAAGCACACTGCTCAAGCAGAAGCTGTGTGGCCTGTCGGACAACATCCGCCTCATTTTCACCCTCAGTGGGACAGGAGATTTGGCTCAAACAGCGAAATGTGTTGGTAAAGTCGGCTCCTGAAAGAGTTGTCAGTAAGTACTGCATATAAAAAAAGGTTGAGTTTTTTTGTTTTTTTTTACACATTTTGAGCCGATTACTACCTGTGTTATGCATAGTCTGTAGGAGCTCAGTGATCAGCATCTCATCTTCTGGTTCCTCCTTCTTGAGTAAACCAAGCTTTCTTCTCATATTCTCCAGGTAGAAGCGGTTATACATATCCATGTATTCATCAATGATTCCCTTTGCTCTTTCAGGAGGCAGCTCAGGAGCTAAGGCCTCTGCCAGCTTCACCAGGTTCCACCTGCAGATGGCCGGCTGGGCCTTGTATGAGTAACGGCCAGAGTTGTCTGAGGCGTTACAAATAAAATCCGGATCAAATCTGAGCAGAACAAAGCAGCCATTTGATTCTTTTCATAAACACTTTGAAACACATTAATACATAAAAATGAACCCCTAATACAATTGTACTGATGTTTAATAAATGTTGTCAAAATACCCATCATACCCAAGAAAGTAGATAAAAACAAATAATCAAACCCACAGTAAATTCATTAGAAGCACATTGAACATGTATTAACCAAATGAAATGGTGGATTATGTTTTTTTTTTCCTTCCTAGAAAAATGTAAAGCACCATTTTGCAGTTTAATGACATATTTTACCTGTCCATGAACCCATACGGGCCATAGTCCAGGGTGAGTCCCAGGATGCTCATGTTGTCTGTGTTTAAAACTCCGTGGCAGAATCCTACACACTGCCACTGGGCCACGAGTCGAGCAGTGCGGAGAACTACCTACAGAAGGGAACACAAGGGCGACGTTTATGGTCTGTTAAAACTGCTGATACTGTGAGCTGTGGCCATAAAGCGTACAGCTTTTCTACTAATATCACCTACAACACTGGATAAAAACGACCCAAAGGCCAGGACCTGAACTGACCTGACTTCATTTAACTTAAGTCCATAACGAGACAGAAGTTTTCAAACCTCTCTGAAGAAAGCCACATTTCTCTCCACACGGTCTGGGAAATTCTTCAGTATTTCAGGATAAAACATCTCAATGACATAATCCATCATCTGTCCTCTGATCTCATCACGTCCGTAGCTGGGCCCCTGTCGCCCTGTGAACTCATCCGCCTGCTTAAAGATCTCAAAAGATCCAAACCTGTAAAACAAAACGGTATTAGTTTGGCTTTTGAATGAATAGTAATGAGGGAAATAGCTGATGACTTCACCTGAGAAAGGTGGGAGCTATGCGCAGGACCACAGAGCATCTCTCGTGGCGAGGACGGCCGCTGTAGTAAATATCTCTCAGGACCGTGCTGTCAGAGGTGACCACAGACCCGGCTCTGGTGGTGGGCACTCCCAGGAAGAACATGGCCTCACTGCACAAGAACTCCCTTATACTGGAGCGGAGGACCTTACGACCATCGGCCTGTCTATCAGAGACACAGTAAAACTAAACATCAAGGCTGTTATACTGAGATGATCGGCTTATACAAAGGGGTGTCCAACGTGGGGCCCGCAGGACAAACTTGGCCCTCCAGTGGGTCTAATTTGGCCGTGGAGAGGTGTTGACATCTGTATTCATTAGATTTTGGGCTGAAAAGATTGTCAGTAGTAGGAAAGAAGACCAAACCAGTCTATCTCCATAAAAACAATTAAAAACAATTAACTATTATTATCATGGCCAAATAATTGCTATTAATGATTAAATCACAATAATTATTAAAGTTGCTGACAGTTAAAAAATTGTATGAATATGAATAATTAATATTATGAACAGGTCCCATATTTAAACAAGAGAACATCAAGGAGAAGTAATTTTATTCTGCACATTCTGGGGATATAATGATGATTATCTTTGTTGGCGATTAACACGATTAAAACTAACAGTTACTGTCGACCCTTTTTATCACAATAAACGATATTATTGTTTATTGTCCCATCTCTACTGAAGGAGCTATTTGTCTATTTTTGTTTATTTAGATTAGTTTATTATTTGTGTTATTGGGAAATGAGTTTGCCAGTTTATTTTTTGGGTTAATTTGCAAGTTTAATATATATTTTTTGCTATGTTAATATTTCATCTGTTTTGTTTCATTTGTTTTTTGTTTACCTTAGCATATTTTCTGTTCTGGTTTAGTCTGTGGGCCCTGGGGGAAATAGGTGGGTGGTTCACATAGACCAGAGTGCACCTGGGTGGGTCTGTGGTTTTAACCAGTCGCAGGAGAGGCAGCAAGTAAGACCTGGAACATGTACAACGTGTTTGTTTGGCTGCACAAATGGAAATAAACCTACAAAAATACATCTCTGGACATGGACATTGATTTTGTTATGTTTTTTCTGCGTAAACCACATACCCATGGTGCCCAAAGTGATGATTTGTGTTACATTTAGTTCGCTCACCGCTTTTGTTTGTTAGTTTTCGTTGACAATTGTTATTATATTTGCTTTATTATATTATTATTTATGTTTTGATTTGTTGTATTGTGATTTTAATGTCTTTCTTATTCTGTAAAGCACTTTGAATTACTTTGTGTAAGAATTGTACTGTACAAATAAACTTGTCTTGCCAAATTGTCATTACACCAACTTCTTAAATGTGCCACATAGCTTCATGTCTGGACACCCCTGGTCTCTAGTTCCAAATACTGACCTGGAGTAAGGGGTCAGTCCAGCGCCCTTCACCTGAATCTCCCATCTACCGCTCGGATTTTCCAGTAAAAGCTCAGGGTTTTGTCCCGGTGGCACTTTCACTTCCCCCAAGTAACAAGCCGCGCCGTCCCCCAGCTGCCCGGCGAACTGCCCGAACTGATGCCCGCAGTAACAGTGGGCGGCAGGCTCCGAGCCGGGCATCACCTTAGACCCGCTCAGGTACTCCGGTCCCCGGGGGTCGTTCAGCACCTCCTCCCCGCTGAGCCCCAGAAGAACCAGCGCGTGGTGCGAGACCGCCACAAAGCGAGGTCCGGTCACCGGCTGAGGCTTGACCCGCGAGAAACACGCCCCTTTCACCTGCCGCACCCCCGGGTCTTCGCACGAGTCCAGGGGAAGCGTTTTAAGAACCTGGTTGTCGAAGGGGAGTCGCTCCAGAGGGGATTGACTCAGCGCGGGTCCCATGTCCTCCATAGCCGCACAAAAGCGCCTGATCGCGGACACACCGGGGAGCAAACACCGTGGAGAGACCAGCCGGTGTCCTACATGAGCCATCCAACTTCTGCCATGTGTGTTCAGTGTCGCATTTTCAGAAAAGTTCTCTCAAGTCATGCTTTTATAATCCGGCTGTTTACTCAACGCGGTGTTACGTTATAATATGTCGTACCGGAAACAAAGGCGCTTCGACGATTCAATAAAAGTTCCGCGCGTCCGCTCTGCCCTGCGTTTTTTTTTATTTATTTTCTTTTAAAACATTACATTTTTTTGGCTTTATATGTACTTTTAGGCTAATGTATAATTTTAACAAAAACATATAACAGCATAAAGAAGATACTGAAACCACATTTGTTAAAGGTGCACTGCGTAACATTTCTAATTTCCGCCAACTGCTTGTCTCCATGGAAATGTCATTGCTTTGTTTAGAATGTTCCACAGTATAGATTAAACCCATCTATCACAAGGGAGGCAGGCAGGTTACAGCGCTACGTAACATTACGATTCAGATCTGTGGAGAGACGCCCCTGTTCACAGAAGGAATTACTGTATTTTTGAGCAATAGAAACACCCGTAATGAATAAATGCTAGATGGATATGTTTAATGTCATACCATGGAACATTCCAGGCAAAACAATAATATCTCCATGGAGACAAGTAAGTAGCGGACCCTCCACTAGAAAAGTTGCGCAGTGCAGCTTTAAATATTAACTGAGTGTCTGGTAATCACTGATTCATATAGTTAGATAAAGACATTTTTGTAATTTATACTGAAATAATTCTACTATAAGAATTTGGCATTAATTTAAATCTGACATACTGTGCATATGGTGAAGTTTATTCAATCCTCTTGTCCAATGTTGTAACATGTTGATCAAAGTCAAATAAGTTAATAGAAATATTCGCAAACACAATATAAAAATGACCAAACAACACCAAACACACATAAAAAACAACTTAACAGTAAAGTTTACTTCAATAAAACTGCTCTGGGGAATTTATTGCATATTTGATACAATTATCATACATAATCTCATTGTATTTCATATTAAAATACTCAGATGGCTTTTAGATCATAGTCAATGCATATAACAAGCGTTCACCTTTGTAACTACATGACCAGAAACCCAGAAACCAGTTTATAAAAAGTCCAACTCAACAGGCGCAGAGAAAATGTGACAGAAACGCATTTTAACCTGAGGCACATTTACTTTAGGTCCTGCATAAAGTCTGGATCTGACAGTGACCGAGTACAAAACCATGGAACTGCTATGGTCCCGTTTAAATCAATATAATGACTACGGCAGAGCAAACGGCGTCTGGTAGAAACAGAAACAGGCGTTGTTCCATATAAAGATTCTCTTGTACAGCCCTTAAAGCTAAATGAGGCACTTGTTGTTGATAAGACAAACAAGTGGGTCAACATTAACAGTAAATGTTGTATCTTTTTATATTATATTTAAAATGTACATAAATTAATCATCATCATATACAAATAAGGTTAGCTATGGTGCTGTACTGGACTGAAACAGCGCCGGTGTTTTTACGGGCACCACGTAAAGATGACAAACCCCAACTATGGCTCACAAATAGTAGGTATAACGTTTAAAAGGCTCCCGATATGAAAACTAAAGTCACCTAAATGGGTTTTAGTAAAAAAATATATAGTAATTTTTGGCAAAATGCTCAAAGTACTGTTACTGTTTATTTGGCAGTACTGCCCCGTTTACAAGAGCATCAGAGGTAGGAGATATCTAACCTCCTGAGGTCCACTGCAGCGACTGGTCAAATCCTCCAGCCACACGTCCAGTAAGGCTATTGGTGATAGATGCATTTTTAGTATAGATTTGTCGTTGATGGCTAGAACAAGACCTTTGGGATCAAGCGTGGGACAGTCTCAGGTTTTCCACTATTCCTTTGACGGCAGGTAAAGACATCAGTGTTCTGCCTAAAGTCCCTCCAGCTCGATAGCAGGCGTATCCCACAATGCCCAGTAGGACGCCTTTAAAGACCGTCTGCAACACCCAGCCAAACCGAGAGGGCGGCGCCACGCTGGGGAGAAGACGCAGGGTAATATAATCAGTCACGTTTCATCGTCGTGAATATTAAAACAGTTACAATCCGTACCTCATGATTTCATTAATGTTGAGCTCTTTCTCCCAGTTCTTTTCTATTCCAGGGACATGGCCCATCCCCACGACTCCCACAACTACACCAGGGACTTCTACACAGCATGAAGTACTGTATTACATTATATACAATGCAAAATCAAATAAAACATAATCAGTGTTTCCCATTAAGAAAGGAGACTATGGTGAATGGCCATAATATAGTTTTTGACCCCACAAAAAAAAAAAAAAAAAAGGTAATACTTAATTCTTGGAGTATTGTTATAAACATACAGAAGGTAATATGTTTAGTTGATCTGTAGAGTAACAGGTGAATTTTATACTCCATAAATTGTATTAAATGAATGTTTCAAATTTATGTTAACTTAGTCTCTCTATAAACCTGAAGGAAATACTGATTATTGTACGGAAATTGAGAACAAAACCGATTTTACTACAAAAATGCAAACGTACTCTGGCCATTAGGGGGCGCCTCCACACAGCGTGTAGCCTGCCTGAGCGTGTGAGTGAGGTAAATGTCTCTCTCAGCCACGATGGTCTGGTGGAGAGCTGGAAACTCGCCAATCATCTCTGACATGGTCTGTTCGAGCAGATCTTTCTGTTTGCATTTCTCTACATCTTCTTTACTAAAAAAATGTTCAGATGAGAGTTAGAAACTGGTGATCCATTCTGAATTTGACAAAATACACAAAAATATCTATACCTAATTGGGTCAGAAAGAAAACAAAGGCCCCATGCCAGCCTTGCCTTCTGCCAAAAACTAAGTGCAGCAATCGCTCGTTTAAACGTCACAGGTATGGGTCTGTCCCCGAGGTGGAATTTACAGAAAGGAATCCGCCCGGCCTGAGAATGAAGACAAACGGATCAAAACGACACGCATCTTTTTTGGTTCTAGCTTTTTATTTTAGATGTACCTCTTTAAACGCCTCCCGAAACTCTCCCCCAGGAGCCATGCCTAACTGTTCTGTGATGTGCGCTGAAACTTTGAGTAAAAGTATCTGCATCAGACCAGACATCAGCCCGTTCTGTCAAAACAAAGAATCTCATTTAAATGCAGGATGAAAAGTAAATGAATTAAACATGATTGACAGACACTATGTTTGTTCAATATAACTCAAAATTAAAACAAAACCTGTTTAATGGCCTGTTGAACTTTTTCTAGGTTGATGTCTTTGGCTTCCTTCAGCAGCGTGTTCTCATCCATCTTTAGCATAGACACTCTGTACTGGCACAGTTCCACCACCACTACGTCTGGCTGAACAGCTCGGATTGTCTGCAGTGTGAATAAGGCGATGATAGATGATACACTAATTAGACAAATACATGGAGTTTCATTTAAAATTAAAAATAAAACGGGTCAGCTAGTCTGTGGGTGTGTCTGCTGCGAGTTTGTCTTCGTGGTGTTGAAGATTATATGGCTGGTAATTCCAGACGACTGCACCAATCGATCTGATATCACAGCTCATACTTCCTAATTCACTCAGAAATGTAAAGTACAGCATTACAAACCGCACTGTACTTACTGTGGCCACATCCTTTTTACTGCTGTCACTGAAATGGGCAGTGCCCACCAAGTACAAAGTGCTGCCATCAGGGGCAGTGAGACAGGAGACAGTCTCCGGGAGATCTGGGGATAACTGGCGCCGACGAGAACGCAACTTCCAAAGGAGCTCCATGGCTTCTCCATCAGCTACAAAGTATTTTCAAAAAGAAAGAGAAAAGAATTAATATATCGGTCATTAGTTCAGCAACAATGTTTCATGAGACAATACAACAATAACGCACAGAAATGTGTGCTCAGAATTGTGTGCTCAGAGTTGTGACATTGTTAAGTCTTTCTAAAGACCTGGAAGATTATCTGAGGATCATCTTGATTGCTGCATAGCGTTGCATAATAACTACCAAAGTGTACAGCAAAAATATACAACAGGTTTATTTGCAAAAACTTTAACAGCAATTTAACACAAAACAAATGACTCATTTCTCGTCACATTTTTTTACATATATAAAATAGCCTACACAAAATGATCCAATCTAAGTATCTTACAGAGGCCTGGAGGGAGACAGGGCAGTTCCTCTTCTGAAGCATCTTCTGATGGGCCAACAGACTCATCCTGAGAACAGCAAACACTGTCAAACTACTCAAATCACGTTTTTATAAACTCTGTACTGCGCTGACCTTTAAAGAACAAAAGTATCAATCACATACCTCTGAATTATTGTCCGGGTCCATGATCTAAACCTGGAACCTAAAAAAGAAAACACAACATATGTGTCCAGCTCAGTGCGGGCAGCGCTGACGTCGCTTTACTCAGTTTTTAGAGTCTGGCTCAGTGACAGTCAATAACGAGGCTGTAACTGTGACAGAACTAAACAAACCTGTAGCTTATAGATGTTTTAAAGTGGCCAAATGTGTAGCAATCGACTGTGTGTCTGGATTGTGCCGCACTGAGCTACTTTCCCACAGTAAACGCGGCGCGGTTGGTTTAGCTAGTAGCACTGTGCTAACTCCCGCTAACGCGAACTAACGCAACATGAGTCTATAAATCCACAAGAAATCACAAAACTATACCGAGCGATCACTGCTCTGGGTAAAACTTACAGCAGATCCTCAAACAGCTGTCCCCAAACCCGCGTGGTACTTACTGAACCCAGCTCGTGTCAAATGAGCGTCTGGCACCAAACAGCACCAGCCCCAGCCCGCAGTGCACCATGGGTAATGTAGTCATTTAATACACGCAGTTTTTCTTTACTTTATTTGTGAAGAAAACTGGAATAATACCTATTACAATTGTGACTACGTTCTATCATTTTGTGGGGCTAAATATGTAATAATGTACTAGTAAAACTTCCCCTCCCCAAAACAGCTCTAACACAAAAGAGCGATACATTCTTTAGCCTAATACTGTAATTAAGTCTACTTTGGCAGGGTTTGACACTGTGTCACTGTGCACTGAGACAAGCCTCACGATAATCTCATTGTAGCTCAGATCCGTGTACAAAACCCATAGGTCTAAACCCGTCAGACTCGACAGGGCTTCACTTCTACAGTCTGTTGTAGGCTAAGAATCACTGATGTTTTTGTGCTGTTCAAATCCAGATGTACCGCTTAGTAAAAGGAAGTGTATTCACACATTATAAAGCCCCAAGAGCCTGCGTATAGCCTAATCCTAAGAACACTACTATCTAAAGAGCATTTTGTGAAATAAGATGCCGTGTAAGCGCATACATTATTGCCACAAGTTACTGTGATCTTTTGCATAATGCTTGTGCAGATTTGAGTGTATTGCGTTGAGCTCCATATCTACTGGACTGGTGGGATAAAGGGACTCACTTGAAACTCACCATGACGTGTGCTAAGTGCATTGTTAGTGAACACATAGTGAAATGTGGGTGCCTGACCCTGCATGTTAGCACCCTGTTTCATGAGGACTGCTGGTATTATAGAAAAGTGATAAGCAGAACAGTCATCCTGAGACATGTAACAGTATCTCCCACAAACTAGATCTGTGCCACTAATGCCACCACATCATGTGCTCGTTATGCCCTGGTGTTGTGCGGCAAAACATCTTTTACACAGCAGCATTTTTCATTATTCACAACCATCTGTCAGGTGCCATAAAAGAGAGTCCATCAAAAGGTAGAGGTGATAGAAGACCAAGGTCGTCAAGTGTGCTAGGACAGAGCTTTGTAAAAGTCAGTCTTGTTTTAACATTCGCCTGCTGCAATGAGTTCCCCTGGTCTCTCTGCAAGTCTCCTGCGGTTCTCTTCGTCCTCGTCTTCCTCAAACAGATTATGATGAATACTTAATAGCTGGTGTGCGGGAGCAATGGTCAGAGACGGAGACAGACACTCAATGTTTGCTGCCTGAGGAAGAGGATCCCTTTGAGAAGGGGAGGATTTAGGGCTGAGGGCGTCCTCGCTGGACGGCGGGTTTGGACTCAAACCGTTTACGTAAGTGTTGGTGGGAAGGGTCACTGTAGAAAAGGCAGTAGTGGTAGATTCTGGAGAGCAAATCTTTGTCTCTGAAACGGCAATAATGAAAACAGAGACTACCTTTGACAAAGTACAACTGTGTGATCAGTTTAGAAGGAGAAAAACCTACCTGTTATTCCACTGGAGACATGCACAATGGTGTGTGTGCCTTCGAGAAATACCTCATCAATGCTGTGCTCTGAGGGAACAGGGACAGTCGCCGTGGTCCCGACCTTTGGCTTACGAATCGTGAGCATATATGGGTGGACGTCCAGAGAGAAGTTGCGAGTGTGTTTCTTTTCCATCCCACTTAGATCTGTAAAAGAGAACATAGTATTTTATCACCATCAGCTACACTCTTTGAGCTCAAACTTTCCGCTGTTTCACATAAAAGTCACAACCTTTTGTCGGAGGGTTATGTGTGCTCTTGTTATCAAGAAGTGGTGCAATGAGGCTGTCTGCAACAGTTTTTCTTCTCAGTGGTTTAGGCTTTTCAGGCTTTGCAGTACTTTCTAAACGTGTCACAGCGATGGGCTCCTGCACAAAAGCACAAAAACAAGAGTATAGAGAAAAACCAACACTTGATGAGAGTTCTCTGAATGATACACAAACACACACACACAAACACACACACACACATACACACACACATACACACACACACACATATACACACATTAGTCTTATTCGCACATGAAGCGTTACCTTGAATGGCTGAGGCAGTGGATTTGAAGATGGAATCCACTTGATTTTTTTGCGAGGTCGTTTAATGACCAGTGGCTCCCCTCCCAGCTCCCCCACTCCCAGGTCACTGGGGTCCAGATTAGGATCCAGAGTCTGTATCCCAGACTCCCTCACGGTGGGAGTCGAGTCATGGTTGGACTGTGCGAGTGCTGCTAACAGCTGCCGGACCACATTGTCATACATCAGGTCACTCTCATTAGTGATGAAGTCCAGTCGGTTCAGTGACTTGATGTGGTCCCTGTTTTCATTGCAAAACATGGCCAAAATATTAATATCACAAAACTGAGATTTCTGCCA